>JAXIVJ010001872.1:0-117500 GCA_036785665.1 Chirona hameri | reverse complement strand
GCATAGGCGTAGGATCAGGGGGGGGGGGGGGGGGGGGGGGGGGGGGGGGGGGGGTGGCAGGGGGCAGGGAGGGGGGCAGCCACCCCCTCATTTTTATTTATTTATAGATTTTAACATTACCCCTATGGGCGTTGCATGGAAAGAATCAACTTCAGAATGCCTCCTGCCCCCCAACTTGAACATAGTTCCTACGCCCCTGCTCTGGAGTCTCTAATATTGACCCCAGATCAAATTTGAGGACATGCAGTCGATTGTAAATTTCAATGGCTGGCGATCGTTTTCTCCCGTTTGTTTCTAGCTAACATAGTTTCCGAGATATATGGGAATTTCTGGAGCGAAGTCCTAAAACAGGGGAAAAACTGGACAAATTGACATTTGATGACCTCTGGTGACCTGAATTTTGACCTGACCTAAAAATACTAACATGCTTTCGATAGAACTTGTATCAAGCTATCAAAAGCCGTTTTCCGCTTGTCGCTACATAACGTAGTTTTCGAGATCTCACGGGGGCGGAAATCACCCCCTGCAGTTCGTGTTCGGCGCAAACCCCCTGCAGTGCGCGGGTTAAAGGGAATGCTTCACCTTTCTGAAAGTTGTCAAATATACGCTGGATGTAGTCGAAAATATGAAGTATAGTGCTGCTGAAAACGATGGTGATATTTTTCTCTCGAAAAGTCACTTATCTTTATATAAATTAAGTTTTTTTTTTTAAATTTGGGATGGTGACGTCATTATTGAGCTATAGAGAGCTATAGATAAAACCTTTACGCTATTATGATATGGCACAATCGTTTCCAGACAATTCTGGCGACTTAAATACAAACATTGTTAAACTGTGTCTTCTCCCGCACAGAACACAATGACGAGTGCGAGGCATTGCGATAGCTGAATATTTATTAAAACAAACAATCAATCCATAACTGAGACTTCTAACAACGCTAAAAACTTCAACTTGGACCGCAACCTATCGCGTTGGCCGTTGTTTACATCGTACTCGGTAATCCAGCCAAGATTCGAGAAATACAGTTCGTCTGACTTCCAGGATCAACAATCTTGAAGTGGGTGTCAGCCAATCAGCGGCGGGACTTGCATAGACCTCTTTTGCAAATGCAAAACATTATTCGAAATTCAATTGCTTAGAAACGGATAGGTTTTGGGGACAATGACCTGAATAATTTAGACATTTTAATAACGACCAAACCTAATGGCTATCTCAGTTCAAAACCAATCCAAATGTGAAACCTTCCCTTTAAGACGATATATCTGGATCCGCCTGGTGTATACTGTATAACCCTGCCGGTCACCTGTTGACCTTTCCCAAGCAGCCCTCCCTCTCTCCTTCAATCCACTGCTCGGCCGAGGCGCGGGCCGGCCGGTACTTTCCGTGAAACTCCGGACGATGGCATAAACACCGCTCGGCACAGGCATCGACCGGCGGAGGCCTAGTCGCCGGGCGTCCTCTGCCACGACGGGGTTAGACACGGCACTTTCTTCACCTATAGCGTTTTCCAGACACAGCGAGCGTCTATACAGTTAAATAACGCAACAGACGGGCGTTAGAAATAACGCAACAGACGGGCGTCTACAGTGAAATAACGCAACAGACGGGCGTCTACAGTGAAATAACGCATCAGACGGGCACTAGCCCGCCGTTAGGGTGACACGAGGGTATCAACAGTGAATTAATGCAGGGGAAGTTTCAGCAGCAGGCATTAACACACGCAGTGGAGGGGGATATGCTACTAACACGCAGTAGAGAGGGGTATGCCACTAACACGCAGTGGAGAGGGGTATGCCACTAACACGCAGTGGAGAGGGGTATGCCACTAACACGCAGTGGAGAAGGGTATGCCACTAACACGCAGTGGAGAGGGGTATGCCACTAACACGCAGTGGAGAGGGGTATGCCACTGACACGCAGTGGAGAGGGGTATGCCACTAACACGCAGTGGAGAGGGGCATGCCACTGACACGCAGTGGAGAGGGGTATGCCACTAACACGCAGTGGAGAGGGGTATGCCACTAACACGCAGTGGAGGGGGGGGGGGGGGGGGGGGGAGGAGGCACATTAGTGCCCCCTTCTAAGATTTCCGAAAGTGTGAAAGCTATAACTATTAAACTTACAGGGTAGGTAGGTGGTATCATTATCTGCATTTACTGACATTTTCGTGACCTTAGGTCAATATCTACAAGGTCAAACGAGGTCACGAAGGTCAAATCTGGCCAAATGTCACAATTTTGTGGAGTTTTACCTCTATGACGTCACAGGTCACCGACAATGTGTCCAAAAATGTGTCTGGGGATGAAAATTGACATTGTCTACCGAATGGCGTTTGAATCATCCCAATCCGATTGTTGGTTCCGAAGATATCTCTTCGCCGACCTCGATTGTGGCCGCCATCTTGGATGTCAAATCCATATTACTTAAAAATGTACCGACCGATTAAAATTTTCTTTCCGTCAAACGATCCGCTATTGAGTTGGCTCTAATGTACCGCAAAAACACCGCCCCGCTCCGCTTCGTTTTAGAGCTATTCACGATTTTTTTTTGAGGGGGGGGGGGTGGCACAAAAGTGTCCCCTCTACTGCGCGTGTTAAAACGCTATGTGGCTGTGCTTAATTTGTATTTTATTTTGTATTTTATTATTTTATTTAACAGATCACCAACAGGGTGTGTGACAACAGGGTAACTGTGTGACTTCACCACTGACAGGTGAAGTCACACAGTAAAACCGATGACACGATCACTCTATAAAGTACATCGAAACATTCGTAAGATATAAATAGTGTAAACAATACAAAGTGAACTGATAAATGATGAAAGATAACAACAGCGACCGTAAAAGACGAGTTACGTTAAAGGAAGGCCATATAAGTGATGCCATGTTTTCTAAAAGTGTTAAAATGATCTACAAAAAGAAATCCACCTCTGGGACGCTGTTTGAAAATGAGTTGACTAGCCCAGGTACCCTGCAGACTGCAGAGTAGATTGCCCTTCACGGTGTTAACGCGGGGGCGGATCGCGTGTAACAGCTTGTGAGTGCGGGTCGATCGAGCTGGTACATTAAGTGAAAAGCCTGTTAGCAAAGTCCGAGAAGCTAATTTCGAGTAGAATCAGACTTCGAGACTTTCCGCAATCGCTAGCCAATGTTTATATATAATTTATACCGTCTGAAAACTGCCCTGACAAGCACATGTCTTATGCTTGAATGCACCTGGCCTCTGACGCCAGTGTTTCTTCGCTCGGCGTAACACCTCGTAACCTTTGCTTCTGAGATGACCCCTTTTCGGACAGGTGGAACGTGGACGGGCCCAGTCGAGAGCAACAGTGTCCCACCTCTCCCTCGCCCCGTCCCGCCCCGCCCCGCTCGTCGGTCGGTCGGCCGCCGCAGATCTGGCAAATATTGACCAGCCAGGCAGGGCGGGCGGCGGGCGGGGGGGGGGGGGGGGGGGGGGCGGTGCGTCGGCGCGGCCGCCCGGCCGAACCGTGCCTCTGATGGGGGCTAATATCGGCCGCTCGGGTGGCGGAAATGATGATACGATATTACCATACCATATATAGGTGTCGATTTATATACCTTTGGGGTGGCCCTCGGCCCCTCAATGTTGAGCTCGGCCCCTCAATGTTGAGTTCGGCCCCCCAATGGTACCCTCGCCCCCCCCAATGTTTATCCTCGCCCCCCCCGATGTTTTTGGCCGCTGGCGGATCCAAGAGGGGCAAAGCGGCCAAGCTTCCCACACCGCCTGAAATCGGCAAACAAATTTACACGTTTCCTATTTAAAAAGAAAATCTAAGCAGGTTTTACTAAGAAACGTTTGTTTTAAATCACCTCTTCATGTATAAAGAGGCGAAATCCGGTGAATTTAATATACATGTGTGAGACTTCTTGGGATTTGCTCCCCAGACCAACTGTTTTGCCTTTCTGGATCCGCCCTTGTCTCGGGCGTCAGATTAGGTACCTGAAACATATAGGTTTCATTCACAGTGATTCATGGCAAACCAGGCTTCTGATACTTTGTTTAGTTCTACGAACCGTAAACTACCTTATACCACCTTCGTCACGTCGCACGAAGAAACCGGAGAGAATATCGGCGAAGCAATGCTTCTCTCCTATGTGAAGTTTTTAGTTGTTTCCTTCTCCTGCGATCTGGAGGCATTGATTTGGAAGACGTATTTTAGCGCCGATTTGAGTTTGGGCATGTAAATAGTCCTAGTGCTGCGTGATGCGCGTGAAATTTCCCCTCGTACCCATGGACAATGAACATGTATCATGACTGGTCATTGGAGTTTTTCAACAGTAGAGTGACGGTGTTAGAAACGGACATTACAATCCTGGATGGAAATATAATCGTAGGACACCGTTTTGCGTATCGTAGCTATAGTATATTTGTGTGTATAGAGGGGTGACCGTCTTACCTCCCATTGCCGTCTGGCTTGAACTTTATTGGGGGTGGGTCCGGTTGACCTGACCTATAGGTCAGTTCTACCTCAGGTAGTGGCTGTATGTATAGAACCGTGACTTAGAATGCTCCCGGGTAAAACAAAATCAGAGAAGGTGTGCAAAGAATCAATAATACGATGCCCGGTAGACATGAAAATGACGGCGCTCCGCGAGGCCGTTCTTTATATTTCCACAGAATCTTTGAGCGTGCTCAAACAACCCTAGCAATATGGAGGATATAGTTTGTCCCCGCATGCAATGCTGGCAATACTGCAACAGTGGTATTGCCAGTCAATGCATGGCGTACATTTATAACGCCATTGACTGGGGGGGGGATATCGGCCCCTGGTTATCTTTCGAACCAATAAGCGCAGCGAGACGCGCAAGAAGGCATTTGTAAGCTCTCAATAAGACGCATTTAAATCATGCTCGATTAAAAAAAAAAATAAGTCAATTATCAGGTCACGGTAAGGTCAAAGGTCAAAATCGAGGTATTCGAGTGTATGGGCCATACTTTCCATCCAAAGTCTTCGATTTATCACCCAAATCATCACCCAAAGTGCTCTTAAAGGTAAAATGCACATCCCGCATGAGCAAAAGTTATAATTTTGGTAAAGGTCACGATCAAGGTCAGGTCACAAAAGGTATCTATGCGCAAACAAAAATATACGAAAGCCATGCGACATGCATGTTCAATGGATTATTTTACACGTATAATTCGATCGTGATAGTCATTTTACCACCTGGCCTCATTTCAGTGAAGTTAAAACTCGTGTGTAGTGACGTCACTAAATTCGCTGTATCTCAATATTTTCCCATCAAAATTGCTTAATTTGTGCACAGAAGGCGTAAAGACGGTGCAGGAGAAGGTACTAAAAGTTTCACGTTGATGTCGCTATTGGTTTTTGAGCTATTGCGAAAATACCCCAGGGGAGATATCCCCCCCCCAGTCAATGTCAACCACTAAGTAAGGGTTCCAAGTAGGGCCTGGCGCCTTCTGGAGAATGCAGACCGGCCAAAAACGTTGGTTTGAGGGGCCGTCCGACAGAAGTCCAAAACTTATAAGATTTCTTCTGTTTTGAATTATGAATTGATTACGAATACTCTTCTTTGTACAAGTTGCCTAGAATTTCTTTAAAATGTGTAAAGCCATGACACTGATAGGGTTCCAAGTAAGGCCTGGAGCCTTCTGGAGAATGCAGACCGGGACGGACCCTTGGATCCGTCCCTGTTCGGCCCCCTAATTTTTTCAAAAATCGACACCGCTGGATGTTACCAATGAAGACATATTGCTGAAGTGTTTGATTAATTCCTGAATGGAGTGAGATGTCCGGTAGGGAAACGAGACTATGGAGATAGGTCGTCAGAGGTGGGATGTGGCAGGAAGGAGTGAACATGCGTGAAGACTTACCTAATCATGATCGAATTCGAATTATATGCGCAGTTTGCAAGGCCCATCCGAAGATCAATAGCATACTGACAAGTCTTTATATTCCCGCTAGTTCACAATAGAGAAAAAGCAAACGATGCCACATTGCATTACACAAAAGCAGCACGCCCATTGTGCGCTGGCGGCTATAATAAGGCGACCTACCATTCAAGTTACTTTTGCATCGTATCTTATTATTGCATACCTACATACGGAATTACAATGTTTGGTGGGGCATCAACAGGATGGAATATATCCATATAATTTAGTTTTCACATAGCATAATGCATGGTTTGAATAAAGTCTATAAAGATTCTTTTCATCGAAAATTAAGAATCATGCCATAAACCAGACTAATAAATATAACAAAATATCCTGCGGTTGGATTTAGGAATAACCAGCCAAAGTAGACTCTGATATGTATGTCTCCAGTCATGGCATGCTTAGACTTCTTCATTGTCGTTCAAATAAACCGTTTAATATTTTATTTTCTTCATTTGCCCTTACATTAGCTGTAATATGGCATCATTGGTTGTTGGTTAACCCTCGCCCTACGGGGGGGGGGGGGGGGGGCTGACAGGCTCCCCTGAGGTTTTTCTTGAATAACTTCTTACTCATGCGGTTCATCTTGCTGACATTTTTTGATAGCTGAGTTTACAACAATTATACGTATGCTGTAAAAATTGAATTGAAATTGGCTAAGCAGTATCGGAGATAATCATGTTTTGATGACGTCATGTTGGTAAAAAAAGGAGAAATATTTGAAAAATCGTAGAAAACAGAGTTTTAAAGCAAACTACAAACGCAATTCACCAAAGATACAAAATGGCATTCTCTTTACAATGGCAATCTCGGATTTGCAATTTTTTGGGGGTTTTGACCCCTAAAATAAAAACAAAATGATTGTTTTGGAAAAATCCCACAAAATCAAAATTTATTATTAGAAAAACCCGAATACATGTGAGAGAATTGAGTATGGACAATACCCATACCTAATTTCAAAGCAATATCTTCATTTTTGACTGAGTGATTGCTCCCTAAGTGTAAGAAACTGATGACGTCATTTTTTTTATAAAAAATAGTGTTTTTACTCTTTTTTGACAAGATACGAACAAATAATTACATTTTGTGTATTTCTGAGCCAAAACCGGTCTAGAAACATGCCTTTTTATTTACATTTATCAATTTCTAATTTTGAGGTTTTCTGAAGACCCTGTTCTGTTCTGTTCTGTTCTGCTGTTCTGGACGTGGTAAATCCGAGGTTATTCATTTGACCTGGAAGGTCACCTGTTGACCTGAAACCTAAAAATCGCATACTGTTAGATTCCTCTCATAACAGGAAACATGCTGGTTCTTACTGCATTGCTCTGAGTTGCTTGGTTTGGAAGTTAACAGGAGGGCCTGTCAGCCCCCCCCCCCGCAGGGCGAAGGTGAAAAAAGCTCCCGTAGGGCGAGGGTTAATTGTTGGCTGTTGGCATAGGTGTACACAAGGAGGGGGGGGGGGGGACGGGGCAATTGCCCCCCCCCGAAGGTCTGTACGTGTCCCCTTTGGTCGAAAAAATGAATGATTTTTTGATTTTTTAAAGAAAAATGGTGAAAATATGCCCTTTTAAAAATATGGTGGGCGAGTTTTTTGGTGGCGGTACTTTATGCCCCCCGGAGCAAAAATTGCCCCCTCCTGGAGTGAATCCTGGGTACGCTACTGGCTGTTGGTTAAATAATTATTAAAACACACAACAAACAAACACAAATTGTTTGTTGGCATGCTGGTTAAAGACAAAAGATGAGGTTATGATAGGTCAACCGGGAATGACGTCAGTGACGTCATGTTCTGCGATTTTTGTTGAAAAATAAGAGTTTGCGAAAAACGCTGTCAAAAGTACCATTTTTAAGACAAATAAAATTGTCCTATACTATATGACTGATAATAGACTCAGCTATCAAACTGCTGTCTCGTATTTGTTAATTTTATTGAAATTCAAAAGTTTAAGAAATCCAAAGACCCAAAAATATAGTTTTTGCAATATTTACAAAACAAATTAGAGTTATCCAAAACTGGAATATATGTGATCGAGGTGTGCCCGGTGAATATGTGTATCAAATTTGAAGTCTATATCGTCAAAAATAACTGACTATGACTTTTCGAAGACCAAAATGGACCACCTCTCACAGCATTACCATGCATACAAAAATACATTTACGTTTTTGCTTTTTACTTCTATTTCTATGGAATAAACAATGTTCTAAACAAACAAAAAATGGCGTTTGAGACGAAAAACGAGCCCATAAACATGTGTTACAACGCCTAATGACCGTAATCGGCAGTTTGACCGCGTGACCTCGGATGACCTTGACCAGACCCAAGGTCATAAATAGCTTAGAATGGTACTTAGAAGTGTCAGACACACGAATCGTACCGATTTATTGATTGCTTATGTGTTCAATATCGCGATTTTTCGCGACAATTCCATCCGCCGAGAGCTTTATGACACGGTCAAACATTTTGTCTTTGACGTGACCTGTGACGTCATCGGTGACCCCGAGGTCACAATATTAGGTTTACCTCCACACATTTCCCAGGGCCATCGAATGCCGAAATTCTAACCCCAATGTTCTATATTGCAAGCAATAACGTTAGCAAGCAATAACGTAGCTTAAACGTTACAAAAGCCCTGCAACATGTCGCTATTTAAAGGGATATTGCCACCTCCGGGGAATTTCTAAAAAGCAACTTAAATGAATGGTGGGGATTAACAATCATGTATGCTCAAGCTTAAACTTGCTCCTGCAGCACCTAAAGCAGCGTATCGGCAAAGCATTTTGTATTGATTTCAGACTCCAAAACGTTGGTCCCAGCTGTGCTCAGTACTAGATTCATGATGGCCGCTCTTATCCAGTTTGGCTGTGGAATTAGCGCCCGCCAAAAGCCGAAGCGTCCGAATTCGCCGAGACTTGACCTTGAAAAGTCTGTCTGTGTTATAAGGTATAGGTCACAAATCTCCTACGGTCCCAAAGTCGAGCCATAGCAATTCTTGCTGTTTTATTATGGAAGAGGCTAAGGTTGTTGAAAATATAATTAACTGCATACGCTTTTTTAATTTTAAAGTTCACTGACGGAATGGTGATGTTGATTTTGCAACATTCAAAAGAAAATAATAGTCCGCAAAGAAGTGATTCTAAATAGTGATGAGGTGACTCCAATTTTAGGAATGTGTGCCAAGCATGAGAGGTGCAATTTTTTTTTTGTTCTAACGGGGAGTTTCGTTTCGGGGCCCAAATTTTGCAGGTGAAATCGGACACGCTTAATCGACCGATACACACCAACAACTCCATATTGGCCTGCGAGGTGGCAATGTCCCTTTAGCGTAATGTATTCTTTGATTAATTAGCTTTCTAATGATGTTTCACTGGTTGATGCATATTGTAAGGAAAACAAGTTATAGGGGTTAATAGGTTTCGCAAGGCTAAATCCTCTTTTACGCCCACTGTGTAATGGCGCAATGTGCGAGTATTCATTTGAATCAAATGCATGTACGACAGTTTCCAATGCGGTTCAGGATTCAAATGGTCGTGCCTAGTAAAAAAGGTTGCTAACTGTCTGCATCTGGCAAGGTTGTCAAATGCCCCACATCACCCACAGTGTGTACGCAAGGTGTTTCATAATCGATGCGCGGGGGGTGCAATGCACGATGCTTCAGCCTACTCTGTGGCCTGTGAACGAATGCAAGTTAATTGATGCTTGGCTGTGGGGCATCTGCCCCTGTCAGACACTCACATGGCGCCTGACCTTGGCCGACGGGAAACGACAGAGGTAATTTCTTCGGAGGTATCCAAAGCATCCGGACCACACATAGCCAAAGGTAAAGAAGCACAAGGCATCTTTGTATCTGTATATGTTATCACCAAACAGGCGGCGCCCAATGCCAGGTGAAGTCACATCGGTTAAAACATGATGTCGAAGTGTTACCAAACGATTGGAATTTGGAAAGGTCAGAGGCAGTATAAGCCTACATCAGACCGCTAGGAAATCGCACGTCGATGTTGTGACGATTACGCAGGACTCGCGAATCGCGATGGCCATTAGAGTCAGCGGAAATCGGCGCGGGGCGGGGGCGGAAGGAAGCCAGCGATGCTTCGGGTGGCCGCCATTGTCGTGGTGACCCAAACTGTCGCAACTAGTCGTCACTCCACGAGAAAGCTGACCGAAATGCTGGGAGATTGAGGCTAATGGTGGGGATCGGTGGGGAAACTGCCATAAGCCTGTTTGTTATTTAACCCGCGCCCCGCTGGGGTCGGCAGCCGAACACGCCCCGCTGAGGGGGGGGTAAATATTAACTCCCCTCGTATCTTCCGAACCGATGACCGCAGCGGGACGCGCAAGGCGGCGATCGAAATCTCTCCAGGAGACGAATATAATGCACACCCGAAATTCCTAAAATAAGGTCACATGTCAGGTCACGATCATGCCAAAGGTCAAACTTGATGTATTTGAGTTTTTGAGCCATACTTTCCATCCAAAGCCTTAGATTGCGATTATTATTCAAAAAAGTGCTCTCAAAGGTATAATGCATCTCCCGTATAAGCGAAAGTGACATTGTAAGCAAAGGTCAAGGTCAAGGTCAGGTCACCAAAGGCCACAGGTCCACGAAAGCCATGCGACACATGTTGTATGTGTTATTTTACACGTAAAATTCGACAGTAGCAGCTATTTTCACAACCTGACCCCATATAATTGTCCTCAGGTTAAGGTCAGGTTACACAATAAGGACACAATTTGAAATTGATTAGTCTAAATACAAAAGGCATGTTTCTAGACCAGCTTTGTCTCAGAAATACAGCGGTGCTATTTATTTGTCTGTATCTTATCAATAAAAGCCAAAAAACGAAAATGCAAAAATTGACGTCATGAGTTAATTATACTGAGGGAGCCATATATATAAGTCAGTCAAAAATAAAGATTTAGCCGTTTTCACGAAGGATTATTGCGCTGAAAAGTTTCTGAAGATTCTGGAAGTTTCGAAAAATTACACAACTTTTACATGCGATTTTGGCTAGAAATGCCCCTCATATTTTTTAAAATATGTTGGTAAGACTAAAATATGTTGACGAACTTGCGGTTTGGTGGTAATAAGCAAGATAAAGTGTTGCATCCGCCGTCCCGAGTCACAGAGCTGGGTCGGTTCAGGTCTGTATTGGTGATCACATGAGCCACCCGGCGTCTGCCGGCACCAGCCACACAATGCCCCGACGCGGCGCTGACCTCGCCGCGGTACGCGACATGCCCGCGGCTACGCGTATGAATACCAGCCCCGTCCTGGCCCGGACGGCCGGCACATACTAAGCCGGTACAAGACGCAACATTCCCTTTCTACGTCAAAACAAACTAACCATTGTTCTCGATCACATAGAGTACAGAGGAAACACACAAACAAGTCACTCAGACAGATACCCCGTACCGATCTGGCTGTCGCACCAGCCTGCCACTGCGCGTGCGGTAGCTGTCGGCTGCTGGGCCCGCTGCGCTGGCGACCCGAGTACATGGGACAGCTGCTGGACTCGCTGCGCTGGCGACCTGAGTACATGGGACATCTCCATTCCTAGGCACATCGTACTCTACGAACTTTTTACAAAAACTACTGTTGCGCTTTAACAGCTTTCCATCATTAGGTATTTTGACAGTCAACCGAGACCCATTCACTTCCACGACGGTATACGGCTCTCTAAAGAATGCAGCGGTGAGTTTGTTGCGCTTTCGGGGTACCCGAACCAGCACCCTTTCCCCCACTCCTATGTTATGCGGCCGCGAGTGCCGCCGTCTGTCCGCGCCGCACACTTTCCCTCGTGCCCCGCTCCGATCGTGGGCCAACTTCACCTCCGCACGTCCTGGGGCTGGTGGTGGCTTGATGACTTCAGGTAGCTTCGTCCTCAGCTGCCTGCCGTAGATCAGCTCCGCCGGACTTTTCCCGGTGGATGGGTGTGGTGTGGCTCGGTACGCCAACAGGAACGTCTGCAGATACTCCTGCCAGTCGCGCTGCTCCACCACGGATGCCCGGATCGCTTTGAGCAGCGTCCGGTTCTGCCGCTCGACAAGTCCGTTTACCTGCGGCCACAGAGGCGTAACAGTCAGATGACGGATCAGGCACGCCTCACAACAACTGTTAAATTCAGGGGAAGTAAAGTTCCTGGCGTTATCAGTTGTCATGGTTACAAGAAATCCTAGTCGTGCGAATATTTTCCTCAGCTGCACGACGATTGAGGAAGACTTAGTCGACTGTAGCACCTCGATCTCAACCCACCGCGAATACTTGTCAGTGATGACAAGCAGAGACTCGCCGCTGGAGAACGGTCCGCGGAGGTCCAGGCCAACTTCCTCCCATGGCCCAGACGGCAGCTCGCTGGGCACGACTGGATCTGGCGGATTTCCTGTGGACACAGTCTGACAAGCATGAAGGACTTGATCAGATCTTCCGCATCCTTATCAATGCCTGGCCACCACACCTTACTTCGCAGGCGTTGCTTCGTTCTGACCATTCCCTGGTGCCCCTCGTGGGCCAACCGCAAAACTTGCCTGCGCAGAGCTGCCGGAATGACAAGCCTATGTCCCCGCAACACAATGCCATCATACGTGCACAACTCATGGCTCACAGACCGATACGGTTTGGGGAAGTTGTCGAACCCCCCTTTCGGCAGCCACTCAATCACTGCCTGCCGTCCCCCCTCTTCAGTGCCACTGGGACAGCGTGCGAGGACACGAAGCGGATGTAGTCCTCGCTGCTGCTCTGCGCCGCAGCAGGCGCTGGCTCCCGAGTCAGTCTGCTGAGACAATCAGCGATGTTACGTGGACCAGGCACATGACGAACGGTGTAGCGGTACGGCTGCAGACGAAGAACCCACCTCTCCACTCGGGCAGGCGGCTTGGAAGAGGGCGAGAACATAACTTCCTACGGCTTATGGTCTGTCACTAGCACAAAGTCAATACCATACAGATACATGCGGAAGCGTTCGCAGCCCCATACAACAGCAAGGGCCTCACGCTCAGTCTGCGAGTAGCGCTGCTCAACACCAGTCAGGCTACGACTGGCGTACTCCACCGGCTGCAGCAGCCCATCGGCCTGTCTCTGCAGCAGGACAGCTCCGAGTCCCACTCGAGAGGCGTCCACCGCCAGCTGTGTCTCTGCGTGCTGCTGGAAGTAAGCGAGAGTTCTCTGCTGAGACAGCCGTCTCTTGAGAGTGATGAACGCGTCCTTCTGAGGCGCGTCCCACCGTCACTCAGCTGCCGACCTGGTTAATTCTCTGAGAGGAGCTGCGACTGTGGACAGATCTGGGATAAACCTACCCAAGAAATTTACAAGACCGAGAAATGACTTCACTTCAGCAGGTGAGCTGGGCTCTCGAGCCTTCAGGGCGGCCGCCACCTTCTCGTTTGTAGCAGTCACACCCTTCCTGTTCAGATGATAGCCCATGAAGACCAACTCAGTCAGACGTAAGCGGCACTTGTCCCTGTTGAGCGTCAGCCCCGCCTGCATCAGACGCTGCAGGACGGCATCCAGACGCCGGTCGTGCTCCTCGACTGTGGAATCAAAAACCACTGTCATCGGCGATGTTGCGCGCTCCTTCAGTCTGCCAGAACCTGTTGGACGACTGATGGATTTCAGGCGCACATGAAATGTCAAACATCAAGCGTCGATAACGGTACAGTCCCTTGTGCGTTGTAAACGTCGTTATGAATCTTTGAGCTCCACTCCAGCTCAATCTGGTGAAATGACAGAGTTAGATCGAGCTTGGAAAAGATTGCGGCACCGGTCATTTCATGCAACACGTCATCGATAGTAGGAATGGGATGTCTCTAATGACAGACGTATTGACTCGACGCATGTCGATACAGAGTCGTATGTTTCCGTTCTTCTAGGCGCGCATACGATTGGCAAGACCCATGGTGTCGGACCACTGACCTTTTCAATGATCTCTTGTTGCAGCCAGAGGCGTAACTTTTTGAAAATCATTGGGTTTGCACTTGTTATTAAGAGCCCATTTGTAACACACCGCGTCATATGTGTAATGCTAAATTCCCAAATTATTGGAGTTGTAGCTACAACCCCAATTTACATTAAAGTTCCACTCATGGTTGCAGCAGCTCCTCCAGCTTCTTCTCCACGGCGTGCTGAAGCGCGATTGGTATCCGCCGGGCCTTCTGCGCCACCGGCTGGACGTCGGGATCGATGTGCAGCTGCAGCTGGAAATCTTTCAGCTTCCCAAGACCGCTGAAGAGCATTGGGTACTGTCAATAGGGTTACCGACCCCGGCAACTTGAGCTCACGTGAGGACTAACTCGCAGCAACCCCACTTTTTTAGACGTCTCTTTACCCAGCAATGTCTTATGCGACCCCGGTATCACATATAAAACTGCATCCGCCACTGCGGCGTCACCGAACGAGACTGTCGTTTTGAAGTGCCCAATGACATGCATCGATATCCCTGACCCATAGGCAAACAACCGCCGACAGTTGGGAAGCAGCCGCTTGCCCTTGAACATGGCTCTGAAGGGCTACTCGCTCATAACATTACAGGTGGCGCCAGAGTCGATAAGCGATTCACATATCTGCTGACCAACCTGTATGGGAAAACTTCCCTCCTTCGCTGCAGATCTGAGGCTGAAAACGTGATCTTCCAGCTCGGAGTCTACGTAAGCTTCAGACGACACTGCCTGGACACGATTCGTAGAACACCGTGGTCTGCTACACATGTTCTGAAAATGTCCGATCCGTCTGCATGCTAAACACTTTCGGCTAACAGCGACACAATATCTGCCTTGTGGTTGGACCTGCCACAGCGGAAACACTTCACCTGATGCGTCTGTGTTGATCTGCCTGTCGGTGCCGGTCTCTCTCGGGGAGCCTCCCTTGAGGTGCGGTACTCACGGACGGCCTGAAGCACATCGACAGGAGCAGAGGCGGCGGTCCCCTCCGTGGCAAGGTTAAGGTTAAGGTTAGGGTACAGGCATGGAAGGTCCGAAGGGACCTGAGGAAGCCCGCTCAGTTACTAGTATCTAGTGCTATCTGGATGGCCTAGTCCTGTACTGAGGTTCTTCCCAGTGCTTGTCGTGTCTCCTCTTGAATGTGTTCACATTTGGGGACATGACCACATCAGTTGGTAGGCTGTTCCATAGAGGCACCACTCTGATGCAAAAGGAGTCCTGTCTCAGTTGTGTACGAACATGAGGCTGCTGAATCTTCAGAGGGTGGCCACGAGTTCGACCAGAGTTTTCCATCATTACAAATCTTCAGTAATGACATTTAGCTTGTGGGTAACTATTTGGTAGACGAAGATTATATCTCCCCTGCATCTTCTGTAATACATGCTTGGGAGGTGCACTTTGTTCAGGCGCTCTTCATAGCTAAGATGCCGTATCTCAGTCACTAGCTTAGTGGCACGCCTCTGAACACGTTCTACAGCATCCTGATCCCCACACAGCATAGGTCCCCAAACACAGTGCCATACTCTAGATGTGGACGAACAAATGCCTTGAATAGCATAGATAGTGTCTTGATAGTAAGTCTAGCAAAAGTCGCTTTTACTAGACCTAAGGCTCTGGTCGCCTTCTTGACAGCCTTTGCAGTATGCTCGTGATCAGTGAGGTTGTGGTCGATCCAAATGCCTAGGTCTAACTCACTTGAAACCCTCTCAAGCTCTGCTCCTGCAATGTTGTATGGAAATTTTGGGTTTCGCTGCCCCAATTGCAAGACCTTGCATTTCCGTGCATTGAAGGGCAGTTGCCATTTTGCAGACCACAGTCCAAGCTTGTCCAGGTCATCTTGCAAAGCTTCTTGATCACAATGGTCCGACACCCTTCTGTATACTTTCGTGTCATCGGCAAACATCATGGAGCAGCTCTGCAGCTGGTCAGGCAGGTCGTTGGCATAGGCTAGGAACAAAAATGGACCCAAAACAGTTCCCTGGGGGACACCACTGGTTGCTAATACCCAGTTAGAGCTCTGTCCATCCACAGTCACCCTCTATCTCCTGTCCGTAAGCAAAGCTTCAATCCAATGCAGTATCTGTCCCTGGATCCCGAGAGTCTTGAGCTTGGAGATCAGACGTCTGTGTGGCACCTTGTCAAACGCTTTCTGGAAATCCAGGTACACAGCATCAATTGAATCGTGTTGGTCCAGAGCATCCGTCCAATAGTCAATGACCCTTATCAGCTGAGTTGTACACGATTTTCCTGGGTGGAACCCATACTGATTCTTGGATATCAAATTGTTTGTCATCAGGTAGTCTAGTATATGATCTCTAACCAGCGATTCCATGACTTTACAGGTGATGGAAGTTAGGCTGATTGGTCGATAATTTCCAGGATCTTTACGCTGCCCTTTCTTGAACAGTGGTACCACTTCTGCTTCTTTCCATCCTACAGGCAGTGATGAAGACTCAAGAGACTTGTTGAAGAGTACTGATAGGGGTCCACTTAAACACGCGGCTAACTCTTTCAGGATCCGTGGGTGTATTTCGTCTGGGCCAGGAAATTTATGGCAGTTGAAATCCTCAAGCTTCTTTCTAACAGCTTCTCTGGTGATCTGCAAGCTACTAATCCTGCAAGGTGACTGAAGTCCCCCTTGATTTGGTGGCATTTTCTGTTCGTGTGTAAACACTGAGCCAAAGAACTTGTTTAACATAGCCTTTATCTAAGCTTCTTTTGGCCCACTCACCATGATCATCCTGCAAATCTTGAACACGATCCTTAACTTTCACCTGAGAAGAAATATACTAGCAAAAGGCCTTCGGGTTTTCTTTCATACTTGCAGCTAGCTTTGCTTCAAACTGCTGTCTCAGATTTCGGGTCATGTTCCTCAGTTCGTTTTTAGTTTTCTTAAACTTTTCTAAATCGTCTGAGCTTCTGGTTAGCTTGTATGCTCTATACTGCTTGTCCTTTTCTTGCTTGAGCTTCTTCACTGCCCCATTGCTATATGGATGTTTCTGCTTCTGCTTACATACAGTAAAGGGCACATGAGTGCAAGTAAGTAACTGAAGAAAGGCCCTCACAGATTCCCAGGCACGATCAACATCCTCGGTTTCAGTGATTTGGCAGATATCAGATGTCTCAAACTCTTGCTGCATTGCGCTATAATTGCCTCGGTTGAAGTTCCTTCTATTGGTCTTTGTGCGCCCATCAGCATAGCACACGACCTTAAAGCTAATGTCATCAGCCTGCCGATCTGCATTTTCGATGCTCCTCGCAATCGTGAGAGCGGTCTTGCAGCAATCGTGAGAGCGGCCTCGAGAGTCAGCTGCGGCTCCCTCAGAAGACTAGAACGCAGGCGATGGCTGTGGCACCTGGCAATCATCTGGTCCTGAATCATGTCATTTTGCATCGATCCATATTCACATGTCTTTGCTAGCTTCCGCAATCTTGTTATGAAAACATTGATAGGTTCTCCAGTCTTCTGGCTTTCTCTTTGAAAGACATGCCGTTCGTAAGTGACATTTTTCTTCGGCAAGAAATGGCCATCCAGAATTTTAACAGCTGCATCAAGCGACTCTATCTTGACATGTTCACCTACAATGGCATGAAACACTTATTGAAGCTCAGGGCCTCCGAGATGCAATAGCAATGCCACTTGACGCCTGTCATCAAGGGACTCCATTAGCGGTGAGACAGTAGAAAAATGATCGCTTCCAAGCGCTCCACTTACTGGATTCGGTGCAATCAAACGGTGTCAGTGAACCAAGCGTACCGTTCATCTTGAGTTTACTCCACGTCGCCAAATGTTGCATCCGCCGGGTCACGGAGCTGGGTCGGTTCAGGTCTGTATTGGTGATCACATGAGCCACCCGGCGTCCGCCGGCACCAGCCACACAATCCCCGCCCCGCCCCGGCGCGGCACTGACCTCGCCACGGTACGCGACATGCCCGCGGCTACGCGTATGAATACCAGCCCCGTCCGGGCGGCACATACTAAGCCGGTACAAGACGCAACAATAAGTATTGATAGAATCTTCCTGAAAAGTTTCAGGAAGATTATAGTCATACTTATCTTGCTTATTACCACCAAACCGCAATTTTGTCAACATGTTTTATTATTACCAACATAATACAAAATTATCAGGGACATTTCTAGCAAAAAAAATCGCATATAAAAGTTGTGTAGTTTTTCAAAACTTTCAGAATCTTTCAGAGACTTTTCAGCGCAATAATCCTTCGTGAAAACGGCTATTGATTTGAAATTTGGTTTGAGTATCGTCCATACTTGGTTATCTAGCATATATTCCAGTTTTTAGAATATCTTTTAAAACAAAAATATTTTGCGGAAATAAAACAAATAAATAAATTGGGGGGTCAAAAACCCAAAATTTCGTACATCCGAGATAGCCATGTCCAAGGGAATGTCATTTCCTTTCTTTTGAACGTTTTTCATTTGCAATTTGCACTAACACTTGATTTTCTACGAATTTTCAAACATAAGAACATAAGGGTAAACATAAGGGTAAAATTTACCCCCCCCCCCCCAGCTGGGCGCGGGTTAAGGAAGGAGAACAACCGCGCATCAATTTCGGGACACCCTGTAAGCCAAGTAGCCGGCGGTTGCGCTGTCAAATGCCTCGCTGCTGGAGCCTGCCGCGCCACTGACCGGTGCTGCTACCAGTGAAGGCCTACGTTACGCTACAGTATGGTTTTTGGTAACACGTAGCTCAAGAAATCGTTCGGCAGCGTAATGGAAGTATTTCGTAGCGTACTACCGAAAAATATTCCAATAACGTAACTGCTGCGCAAGGTATTTCGTAGCATAACATCAGGGGGTGGCGCCACAGCGGGGAGGGGCAGGGGACGGGCAAATATTGCGCCCCAGACTTAAGGAGACTCCATAAAAACCAAAGGAGGTCCTTCGCAAATATACATAAATACTGAGCAGTTCCTAAATAAATAGACAATTGGAATGAGTTTCGAGCCGCTCCTTGGAATAACAACCAGTATATGTTCTAGGCACGTAAAAAGATCAGCGTGACAAGTTCCAAGGAGGCCCTTAACCCTATTTGTAACAGGCTCCTGGCTACCCCTATTTGTAACAGGGGGGGGGGGGCGGATTCCGCCCCCCGGAGATCTCGAGATCTACCCGTCCGATTTTCAAAAATGAAACGGTGTTTTGTTCCCCTCAACACGATCTACATTTCTAAATAATAATAAAAATATAAATTTGGGATGGGGGGGGGGGGGGGGGGGGGGCAACAGGGAGGCAAAAACTACAAATTTTAGTGGTATTTTTGATCCAACATAGCTTTCATGTTTATCGACCGATTTTAACACAACTAATAGGAATCGATAGATATTGAATTGGAAATTGATATATGACGGTGACGTTTGAAAATTCAAAAATCATAGGCGTGTGCAGGTCACTAAATATGGGGGTGAAGTATATGCGTAATAAAACCATTTTTTGATGTTGTTTTTTGATAAATGAAATGGTATGTGATTGAGACATTAGACAAAACAGTTATAAATAATATTTTTTTTTGCCATAGGCGGTACCAGGTTAGTGAAAAGGGGGGTAAAAGTGGGAAAAATATTAACCGCAGACAAGTTGCTACCCAGCACTATGAATATGTTACTGATCGTAGATAGTTCCTTTTTGCATGTTGTACTTCATCATAGGCGTATCCAGGATCCAAACTGGGGCGGCGCAAGACCTTTTGATAAGTATATTATCCGCTATTATGATACTAACTAGTCAACACTGACTATTTCACTTACAACTTCAATTAACATTGCTTACCCCCCTTTTTACCCTACCTGGACTCGCCTATTATCTTATAATCGTTCGTAGAGTAGCCTGTGGTGCGTGTTTCATCCGAAAACTGCAGTATGTTATGTAATTGTACGCCCATGCCTCTTAGTTTCCTTGCAATAATATGACCACCTTTCTTCCATTCCTGAGCGCGCCTCTGCAAAAAATGGCTTTATTCCCTTTTCTGGCCTCATATGTGCATATATCATCATAAGCTAAACGTCTATTGCGCCGTTATCGCTGGCATATCGTCATCACCATGCCAGCCACCCCCCTTTTCATGTTCCTGAACACGCCCCTGAAACTCTATATGTAATAAATTATGCAAATAATGGAAGCAGAAGCTATCTTTTACATCTTGATAGCTATAAATGCCCCTTACATTGCTTTATTGGCTTCCCGCCAAGCATTTAATACTTCCTGGAAACCCCCCCTTTTCAAGCCCCTGAAACCGCCTCTGCCATGCAATTTTTATGATATTTAATTAACATCAACTAATTTGCACTTGTTGCAATCACCGTAAACCGATGTAACTCCTTCATACTTGAGGCAGTTAGGAAGAAACCGTGGAAGATCGCATTTCCGTATTATCGCCAAATGTCGCCTCCGAACCCAACCAAAACTGTGCCCTGAAACCGCCTCTGTTCAGGTTAAGAACTCAAAATTTTGACTCTAAATGCGGAGTTCAATTCTATGAAAAGTCCCAAAATTTCATGGGCCTGCTCCCAGCCGTTCTGGAGATATCTGGGAAAAACATGAGGGGGGGGGGGCGGAATCCGCCCCCCCCCCCTGTTACAAATAGGGTTAAAAGACAATTGAGGCAAACTCTAAGTAGACCCTAATAACAACCCACACAAGCTAACAAAAATCCCCTCAAGAGATGACCGACACAAGCACCAACAAGGCCGCGAAAAGACAGCCGAGACAAGCTCCTAAGATGCCCCTAAGAAGACAACCGATATAGACTCCACATAGACAATAACCGGGAATGACAATAACCGGGAAAGCTGTTCATGGAATACTTCAGATGAGACATATAAAACCACATCTTATTCCTAGAAAGCCTCTAGAAAGACAGTCGGATTTGTTTTGACGAGGCACCCACGAAAATAGCATGGACAACTTGTTCTTAAATGGAGCCCTTGCTCCTCCCTGTTCTCAAATGGGTTTGTCCCTCTCTGACACATCCATGGCGCTGTCCTGCATGGCATATGTTGCTGATGGTAATGGATATCTCATTGGTATCTTATATAGCTGAGGGTAACCTTGTTGTTACATTCTAACATCTTATGGATGGGTGGTTAGATTACCGTTTCCCTGTTTCTCTGCAATTACCGCGCCATATATTATTGATTCAACTCGCCGTTGACTGGCGCTTCAGCCGAAGGTGGGCAAATCTTGCTCCTCAGTCGAGACGTGGATACTTTTTCCCAGAAACGTTGTGAAAATCCAAGAAATGTTCTGGAGCAAAAGCAGTGTGATATTTTTGAGCGGTGCGGTATTCTTTGAGTTTGTATAATACCTAGACTTTTACGGCTTATTTTACGTTTAACTTACTTTTCATCAAACTCGTAGATTGTGAGTTGTGACGTCACTGAATTTGCAATATCATAAAAGAAGTTCTCGACATTTTTCTCAGTTTGAAATACTTTTTTTTATAAATTAAGTCCGAATCATTTGAGTAAACAAATTTGCGAGGTCAGGTTCCGCGCTAAGCAGAGCTTGTTGCACAGGCCCTGACCCAACCATCAGAGCTCGCAATTCCTGGTAAACGGCAGAATTTATAAGCGAAAGTTGTGCGTACCCGAACATACCTGTACAAGGTCCGCCCACCTTCTGGCGTCACCTGACCTGTGCGGATGCGACGAGTGCGACCGCTGCCACCAGCCGCAGGCCATCCTAGTCAGGAACAATTAGTGAGTGCCGAAGCGACTCGAACACAGCCTGCCACACTGAGTGAGGTCTGAAGCCCAACGCTCTCCCGTCTGAGCTACATGGGTGGACAAGTTAATGCTGGATGAACTTGGGAGCCTGATAGCTTTACTAGTTTCTGATCTATTGCTATTGCGAATGTTCCTCAGGAGAAGGACAATATTGACCCGCCCGTCAATGTCGTGTTCAGTGTCATACACCAGTAGCAATCAGTAAGATTGCTGGTGCTAACAATCCGTGTTAGCCTGTGGCCGTTGCATCAATTATTTTACATAATGATGATGCTTTGTGCTACGAATATCTTCGCAACTGTCTGTCACGAAATAAATGCCTGACGGCTGGTTGATAGGAAAGTTAGAAATGTGAATGAACGAAAAAAACACCGTTACATACTGTTGATTTGCCTGTTATCTTTTTGTATCGTAGTACGATATATTATAAGCTACGTTTAACGAAAAATAGCGTAATCGGTAACGTAGCAAAATATAACGATAACGTAATTCGGTAGCGTAGCTTTGGCCTACCAACCATACGTAACGTAGCGTAATTCCGTAGCGTAGCGTAGGGTAGGCCATCACTGGCTGCTACTCGCTGCTGGAGCCTGCCGCGCCACTGACTGGTGCTGCTATCTGTTGTCCGTTTCAGGAGTTTCTGCTGGCAATCGATGTGACGTCGGCCGGCACCCCCGAGGAGAAGCTGCGATGGGCTTTCAACATGTACGACGTGGACGGCAACGGCGTCATCGACGTCCAGGAGATGACCAAAATCGTCCAGGTGCGCTGTCTGTCTCACTGGTCTTCGCACGCTGTGCCTCGTGAGACGCACACTGCGGAATTCTCACTCAAGTTCCAATTATGTTACCTTGTTTCAGGTGACATTTTTCCATGTCAGTTTATTAACCCGGCAGTCACTGGGGTATTTTCTGTAACACGACTCACTGGGGGGAGGGGGGGGGGAGGGTAGCCCCCTGGTATCTCCAGAACCAATTATCGCAGCGGGACGCGCAAGGCGGCATTCGAAAGCACTCAATGAGATAAACCTAACCCACACTTACAAATCTCAAATTAAGGTCACATGTCAGGTTACGACGGTCAAGTAAAACGTCAAAATCCGAGGTATTTGAGTTTATGGAACATACTTGCCATCCATAGCCTTCGATTGCGACCATGATCACCCAAAGTGCTGTCAAATGTATGATACACATCCCACATTAGCTAAAGTGAGATTGTTGGAAAAGATCAAGACAAGGTCAGGTCACAAGAGGTCACTATACACAAAATATCTACGAAAGTCATGCAGCACATTTTTTATGGATGCTTTTAGGCGTAGAATTGATAGCGATAGTCATGCTACCACCTGACTTCATTTACGTGAAGTAAGTGTCAAGTTCAGGTCAAGTTCAGGTTACTGAAGGTCAAAATTTGAAATTGAAAAATCTAAATGAAAAAGGCATGTTTCTATATCAGTTTTGTCTCAGAAATACAGTGCAGGCATTTATTTGTCTGTATCTGGTCAATAAAAGCCAAAAATGCAATTTCAAAATATGACGTCATGATTTACCCATACTTTATATGCCATAAGTCATTAAAAAAAGATGATATCATTTTGAAATTTGGTATGGTAGTTTCCCATATGTGGTTATCTGACATATATTCCGGTTTGTTTAATATCTTTGAAAAAAATTGATTTTGTGGGCATTTTTCCAAAAGAAGCTTTTGTTTGAAATTTTTTTGGGTCAAAAACCAAATCTTTAACAATTTCGAGATAGCTGGTTTGTAGCCCTTGCAATTTTCTACCTTTTGTTTTTTTTTCAATTGTATTTTGCTTCAAATGTGGCATTTGTACCGCCTCGCAAAGTTTAGCTGATTTTTGTGTTAAAATCGTGTGTAGTGACGTCACTAAATATACTATATCTCGAAATTTTTGACGAAATTGCTTCATTTTTGCACAAAAGATGTAAAAATGATGC
Organism: Chirona hameri; assembly: GCA_036785665.1. Taxonomy (NCBI): domain Eukaryota; kingdom Metazoa; phylum Arthropoda; class Thecostraca; order Balanomorpha; family Balanidae; genus Chirona; species Chirona hameri. The sequence continues at coordinate 93,950 of JAXIVJ010001872.1, read as the reverse complement.
CCGGAAAGGTACTGCAAGTTTGGCTTTGATACCTGCATTAGTTTGTTAGATATTCTCAATATTCCTCAGGGGGGGGGGGGGGCTAAAAAAGCCCCCCCCCCAGCGACTAGCGGGTTAACCCTATTCCCTGCGGGGGTGCAGATTCTGCCCCTCCCGGTGTTTGTCACTTGCCGTTTCTAAACCGTTAGGCCTAGCGTCCTGAAACTTTGTGACTTTTCCCAAAAATTGAATGGCGCGTTCTGTGTTGAAATGTAAACAAAAATCGGTCCAGCAGAGGCTGTTCCATGCTCCTGCTTTGGGGAGGGTGTTACGAATGCGGTTTTGCGGCGCATACTTCCTTCGTGGTTTGCAATGCAATGAAAGCGTCAGAAACAATTTCAATGCAATATGCATCATAGATACTGGGATTGTACATATTTTTGGGGCAGAGGCGCACTCAGGAAAAAAATGGGAGGCGATACCCACCCTCAAATTAGGTCCAACTTCAAATTAGTAAGATGATAAAAGCGTTACGCGCATGGTGCCCCCATGTTTTCCTGGGCCCGCCTATGCTCAATATATCAAATTTAACAAATTACAGCATATAATGCCCACATGTGACGTTCATGTCGTCCCAAACAATCACGAACAGCACATTTTTTTTCTTCAGAAAATCCCCCCCCCCTCATTTTACATTCCCTGAATACGCCTATTATTTTTTCTCTGTCTTTTGATATATTAAATACCAGTACATTTGAAGCTCAAAAACGTTTGGGGCATGCAAATCGGTCGATCCACATGGCCGCAATGACCTTTTAAAAAAAAACACCAAAAATTTTCGGATTTTTTGCCCCCTGCCCCCCATTTTTAAACACAAATTTCGGTGTCCAAAAAAAGAGATCTTGTCCTGACGAATCGAATGGAGTTTTCTCCATCGAAATCGACTGAGCGGTTCTCGAGATCTCTGTGGGGGCGGGGGGGGGGGGGGGGGGCAGAATCTGCCCCCCCCCCCGCAGGTTAACGTAATTCTGGCCGCCCGCAGGGAATAGGGTTAAATCCCCACCCCTAAAGCCATCCAGTCAAAGGATAGGTCGGAAGCGCGTTTTGCTGCTTTGTTACGGAAAACGTGTAACTGGCCTACATTGAGTTTCCCTCGCCTACATATTAATATTTATATTTGTTTAGGTGCTAAGCAAAATACTTCATTCATTTCAACAAGCTATTCAGTTTTTCTTCTTCTTCTCGAACTCGGCACGGTGTAAACCACGTAGGTAACTGACGTAACACCGCGATCAGAGCTTTTAGAGTAAAATCAAGAAATACAGAATTGCTTGTAATAAAGCCCATATCAATATTAGATTAAAGTTCGACATCTTTAAAACGAACAATAGTTTCCTTTGCTCTCTTTTTTGTCTTCATTATAGCCGAGTCCGCTTCTTCTGGTCCAAGACTACCGTTCACAGACGCTCTCTTGTTCGTGTTTCAGGCCATTTACGACATGCTGGGTACCTCATCACCGTCCAAGCCGCAGGATTCGGCTGAGGAACGTGCCAAAACCATCTTTGCGAGGATGGACGAGAACGACGACAAACAGCTCACTCAGGAGGAGTTCCTCAAGGGCTGTCTCCAAGATGAGGAGCTCTCCAAGATGCTCAACCCGACGGCGTCATAGGGCAGTAGTACATCATGCACGGGTCTAACTGGGAAGGCGAGTCACGGGTGGTTAACGCAGCTGACGACCGACTCAGACGGCCAGGTCACGGCCGACTCACGGACTCACGGCAGACGGCTAGTTCACGGCCGACTCACGGAGGACTCACGGCAGACGGCTAGTTCACGGCCGACTCACGGAGGACTCACGGCAGACGGCTAGTTCACGGCCGACTCACGGAGGACTCACGGCAGACGGCTAGTTTACGGCCGACTCACGGACTCACGGCAGACGGCCAGGTCACGGCCGACTCACGGACTCACGGCAGACGGCTAGTTCAGGTGGCTGTGTTGAGCCGACCGCGGGACGGCCGAGCACGTCTGTCTGAAGGCAGCCACGCAGGCAAACGACAGTGGGTGCAGCCGCAAAGTACAGAGAAACGGCACAGTGCTGCATATTTCCATATACGTCTGAATGTCTTCTTCTGCTGCGCTGTGCGCGTCTCTGAGCCGCGACTTTTTGAGGGAAGTGTATCTGCTCGATACCTCCCTGGGTGATCCCCGCCGGAATACGTCCTTTTGCACCTCCCGCCGGAATACGTCCTTTTGCGCCTCCCGCCGGAATACGTCCTTTTGCACCTCCGCCGGAATACGTCCTTTTGCACCTCCCGCCGGAATACGTCCTTTTGTGTCTCCCGCCGGAATACGTCCTTTTGCACCTCCCGCCGGAATATTGTCCTTTTGCACCTCCCGCCGGAATACGTCCTTTTGCACCTCCCGCCGGAATGCGTCCAGTTGCACCTCCCGCCGGAATACGTCCAGTTGCACCTCCCGCCGGAATACGTCCTTTTGCGCCTCCCGCCGGAATACGTCCTTTTGTACCTCCCGCCGGAATACGTCCTTTTGCGCCTCCCGCCGGAATACGCCCAGTTGCACCTCCCGCCGGAATACGTCCTTTTGCGCCTCCCGCCGGAATACGTCCTTTTGCACCTCCCGCCGGAATACGTCCTTTTGCACCTCCCGCCGGAATACGTCCTTCTGCGCCTCCCGCCGGAATACGTCCTTTTGCGCCTCCCGCCGGAATACGTCCTTTTGCACCTCCCGCCGGAATACGTCCTTTTGCGTCTCCCGCCGGAATACGTTCTTTTGCACCTCCCGCCGGAATACGTCCTTTTGCGCCTCCCGCCGGAATACGTCCTTTTGCACCTCCCGCCGGAATACGTCCTTTTGCACCTCCCGCCGGAATACGTCCAGTTGCACCTCCCGCCGGAATACGTCCAGTTGCACCTCCCGCCGGAATATGTCCTTTTGCACCTCCCGCCGGAATACGTCCTTTTGCGCCTCCCGCCGGAATACGTCCATTTGCGCCTTCCGTCGGAATGCTCCCCATGTCCGATGTCTGGGCGCTCGTGCCATTTCGCTGAGTGTCCTATATCAGGGGTTGTTCCATAAATGTATACATTTATGTGCGCTTTCTCTCGGGGCTTCTCGATGTGCCCCTAGCCCCTGAGCCTACTAAGCAGTTCCCTTGGTGCCGCCCATCGTATATAGACGGTGCGGCTTTTGGGTGCTAGTTTGCCCCAAATACATTTTTTCCTCTTTTAAATGTGCTCTCGCTCTTGAATTTGCTAAATGTGGTCATGATGCACCCCGTGTGATCAACGCGTTGCGTCTGCTGTGCGTTGCTTGACCTTGAGACGCGTTGGTCTGCTGAATGTCGTGCAATATTTTATCGAGAGTGTTCGATCCGTTCCCTGGCGCGATCGACAAGTCAAGGCGCCCTTCTCAGTCAACTGCCTGGCCCGCTTTTGTGATATATGTTTCGCACATGAATTCCGCCTGGGATATGGCGGCATACTGATATGTGCCAATGTGTTTTGCATATTTTGAATTTTGATGTACGTTATGAGCAATTTAATGTTATTCGATATGGTTGTTAGAATATTATGTAGGCATTTCATCTTGTTGTTAGTAGCTCGGTGTATCGGATGCGAGAGTTGAAGATGAGGAAGTTTTATTCTGTTGAATGTAGTCAATTTTCCTCCTTTGACCGGGTCGGCCGGCCAGCCAGCAAGTGTAGCAGTGCCATAATATACCGTTCCGCGCAGTGGTTTCACCTACTCGCCCCGTTCTGGCGTGTTTTATCGGAGTCTAGGACGGGAGCGGTCGGGGGATGGTCCCGATATTTCAACTGTCCACCGCTTCTCCATGATCGCGCGTTCGTTCCTGTATAGTTACTCAACGCCTGGCTGTGGGCTCTGCAGTTTTTACATATATCTCCAGTGTTGTCAAACGTGTAACACATGTGACACTTATCCGCGTGCTCTTTACGCGCGCTGTATCGCTTCTGAACGCGTTGTCGCGTACTTTACACATTTCACCAACATTCTTTTCGAATAAAGTGTTCGATTTTATGATTTCTTTTTAGAATGTATGGTGCTACAATGGTTGGGAGATTGGAATTCCTGAACTATCTGTGAACAATCAGTCTGAAAAATCTGTATTTTCTGCAGAATTTCAAGTTACTAAAGAGCAGAGCAAAGACGCCCCTGTTGTTGAGCGCAGGACTTCTGACCTCACCCGGTAGTGGCAGCCCGGGTTCGAGCCGCTTCGGCGCTCGCTATTTGCCCCTGACTGGGATGACCTGTGGTCGGTGGCAGCGGTCGCACTCAAGGTCAGGTGACGCCAGAGGGCGGGGTGGAGTGTGTCCAGGTATGTCGGGCACGTAAAACTTTCGCTTCTAAATTCTGCCGGACGCCAGGAATTGCTTAATCGGGTGGTGGGGTCAGGGCCTGCGCAGCAAGCTATGCTTACCTCGGAAATCCATCCATTCAAAAACATTCGACTAAATTTATTCTAAAAAAACATGGGGCTGCAGAGTCGACCGGTTTTCCGGTGATTTTGACTCCGACTCTGACCCCGACCCTGTGGAGTTGACTCCGACTCCAATTCCGAAATTGGTTCCGACGATACATTTATATTTACTTATCTTTTATAATTTGTCTATGGATCCAGTAATTATGCTTCTACAGCAGTGAATCTAAAAAGGGTAATTACGCCACTTGGGGTAATTTGCAGCCTTCGGGCGGAGGTTATTGTGATTGAGCAGCTGAGGAATAACGTGATCGTTACACGATGCCGCCGCACAATGCACAACGCACACATCCTATAAATATATCCCAGGTTCTGTTTTTTCGCTGTCATCACATTAACGCTAAGAGTATCAAAACCAATTCATGTTGAATAATATCCAGCTCTGCTGACTGCTCTGCTGTGTTTAGGGGCCGCGCCACGGATTTTTTAGATTACCCGATACAGAGCGAGATTTTCGGTCAAATTGGCGAATAGTATTGCTATGATTAGATAGTATAGTTTGAATAGCAATATAGGCTGACGTGACTAACATTTGCATTGGTCGACGAAGGGAACTGTTCCATATGTTTGCACTGGCGGATCCAGGGGGGGGGGGGCGACAGGGGCAAAAGCCCCCACCCCAAGCTCGACAGGGCGGCAATAGAAATTAGCCCCCGCCCCCACACACACAAAATCCACTGAAACTGGCGATGAAAATGGGTACCTACAGCCTGCGAAAAAAAAATAACGTCTTGCCAAAGTTTGTTTTTTGTTTTGCCTCGTTCGTTTTTTCTCTATTTTGTAGCATTTTGGTAGCAGTAGGGATAGGGAAAGCGGCGCGTCTGACGCTATTTTAGAGTGATTCACAAACAACGTAAGTTATAATTTTGTCCACGCAGCGTCACAGCCTTTGGTCTCCTGCTGCCTGCTGGGTGGCAGAGGAGCGCGTGAGTGAATTTCCTTGTATAGGTACCTATGTTGTGTGGAATACGTCTACTAGCATTAAGTAGGGTAATTAGGTTCAGTTAAAACGATCCCAATGTTCTTCTTTTTGTAGCTGGGGCATTCCATGACAAATCGACAAAAACGAAGTGCAAAATGACACCGTCATGTCACCGATTTTGACCCAAATTGGTATATGTGGTAACCTGGGGTGCTAAAGCGAGCTGTGAAAGTTGTATTGCAATGCAAGCAGTGGTTCCGGAGATATTGCCTCGGACATTTGTATAAGGTCACGGTGCATGTCAATCTGTCAGCCCATATGGCCGGGAATTTATGAAGCAATATATATTTATTATATGTCATTAGAATTGCAATGAGTTTTTTTTTATAACACGGTGATATTGATTGTCTTTATTTTCGAAAATGTCCAAATTGAGTACTTTTTCGAAATTTTACAACTTTTTGTAATACCTTTTCTCAAACGTGTTTCTAATTTTTCGCTATGTTATTCTTACGTGTAAAGACGTGTCAATTAAGTGCAAAAATTAAATTGAGAAATATTTTTCTCCAAATATCTCAAATTTTGTCATTTTACATGTTATTTCGTATACAAATATGCTATTCGCTGATAACTTTTGACTGAATACAATTAGAATGGTACAGTAAACGTCATTTTGCTGTTCTCATCAAGACAAGTTGAATGCTCTGCAGCATGACCTCTTTCTGATATTTGATGACCTTGACCTTAAATTTCAAAGTTAGTATTTTTTGTGTGAAATTTTGAATTTTTGTTTAGATAGGACACTACCCAAGCCAAATGTATTTCCTATTTTTGACTGTATTATTGTTAAGTGTAAAGAAGTGTCGTTCAAACATAAAAATACAATTCATGGTTATTTGTCCTCAAATATGCTAAATTTGGCCATTTTATGTTCTTTTTGTGGAAGATGTTATTCCCAATAACTGTTGACTGAATACAGATAAAAAGGTAGAATGTACACTATTTTGTTATTTTCGTCAAGACGCGTTGAATGATATACAGTATGACCTCTTTCTAACATTTGGTGACCTTCACCTAAGGTCAATGATAAGGTTCAAGGTTAGGTTTCCAATTATGGCCTATGTGGCGAATGGCGATGTTATATCTTAAAACTTGTCTTGTTGCGAGGAATTTCATTGTGCTTAAATAACGCCTGATCGTCAATGCTAGCTTTTGAATTCATTTTAATTTGAATGTCGAATAGTAACTTCATAACTTCCTTCTCGGTGTAAAGAAAGCCCGAAAATGTCTCGGTTTCCTTTATAATCGTCAACGATCGCGCAATTATTTTAAGACCAATGAATTCCTATCTTCAAGACAAGTTCAAAGATAAATAACATCGCCGTGTAGGTCAAATTTGGAAAGGTGACCTTGCGCCGTGACCTTGACCATAGGTCAAGGTCATGAAATGTCAGACAGAGGTCATGCTGCACAGCATTTAACGCGTCTTGATGATAACAACAAAATGACGTTTACCGTGCCCTTCTAGCTTTATTTAGGCAAAAGTTGTTGGCGAATAACTTATTTTTATAATATAAAATAGCATGTAAAATGAAACAAATTGAGATATTTGGAGGAAAATATCGATCAATTTTATTTGTGCACTTAATTGACACGTCCTTACACGTAAGAATAGCATGACGACAATTTAGAAACACGTTGGATAGTACGATAGTACAAATAATCGAGCTTCGCTGCATGGTCGTATTCCGCATCACAAGGCGGGAAGGAGTGAGCATTACTTAGCAGTTAGCATGGCCAGGAGAAGTCACTTTGTGTTCATACGATAGTAAAAATATATTTCATTCCTCTTTTTATTTGAAAAGGTCTATTGTGGTCTATGGATTCGAATAGCAAAACAATAAGATCAACTCTGAACCCAACGTTTAAATCGCCCGTGAACGATGAGTTTTTAAAGGTGATGTGAACTCTTGTGTTTAAAGTCACATTTCTCTACGAAAAAACATCGAATGATCAAATCAATGTGATCTTGGTGATCAATGGACATTTTGCAGTCGAATGATATACATTTTGTTATCACAATCGGTCATTTATTTTTTGGAGTTCCGCGAGGCTAGACCGGCGGGAACGCCCACTGTGCAGCGGTCGGAATCCACAATTTTGGCAAAACAGCGCCGGTACAATTTTGACGGTGTCCTAAATTTTACGGGTGACAATGTCACCCCAGTGTCACGGCAGCAGGCCTGGACTTAGGAGTGACGTCTCGGAGTATCGTTTTTTGGCACTTTTTTAATTGTCAAGGTTAAACCGTAATAGCTATCTAGTAAGTGTTTTCGGCGAAAGTTAGTGCATTACCTGGGTCAAAGTTTGGCATGCATTTTAATTTGTAAAATTATTTATGTACACCAGTTATGCGCTGTGCAATGGTACCGGCGGCTGACCCCGAAATGACCTTAGGTCAAATGGTGACCTTGAGAGGTCGGGTCGATGTGGGCAAATTAAGACCAAGTGTGTGCGAGTATTTTAGTGGTTGATTCATCCCCGTAGCTCTTCTGGGTGGGCCACAATGTGCTGTGCGAAATCGAGCCTAGGCTGAACCAGGACCGAACGTTTTTTTGCACTTTTTTAATTGTCATTTTTTTTAATAAAAAATTGCACCTCTGGGAGTGACTCCGAATGCTGCTAGGTGTACGTACATCAAGTTTCATGATATTCACATTCACATTCAAATGACACATTCACCAGAACGCACCAAATTCAATGCAACTATGCAAACAAATAGATTAAAACATGGTCTTTCAGAATATATAGGTCACTATTCATGACACTCAAAGGTTATTGAGTAAGAGCCCCAAGAACCTGAAAAATTAGCCCCTCTCCGATGTTAGCATGCAGTCATTCAGAAGACAATAAGTGAAAAGGAAACGCATAAATTCGCCTGAAACTTTGCATCCTCATACAGAAAGGTTGTCCGCAGATTTACAGAAAGTGTCAATACGTGACACTAAAAAATACAGCCTTCAGAGGCCGTCAAGTTTTCCACTTATTTTGAATCATTCACATTCACCAAATTGGTGGAACACGCTGATTTAAACGAAACTTACGGACATTGTACAACATCACACAGTGCATCCGAAAATCATAGTGCCAATTCATGACATTTCCAAATTTGACCTCCAGAGACCCTCAAATCTAAAAAATGCCCCCTCTTCCATGTTAAAGGAAATAGTTAACCTTGGAAATTTTTTACCCAACACGATTTGATTATATTTTTTTATACAATTTCTTTTTATATTGTCAAAAATGGCCTTATATCGCACCGATTCAGGACAGAAGGCCGAACATTTGTATTGTTTATCAAAACTATATGCATACTCTCTGAGTCAGAGTCCTGACGTCACGCGAATGCAAAAAATGGTTCAGCCAATCAGATTCGAAAGTAGTCGCGTAAAGATAGACCCGCATTGGAGATGTGCCAACCGGCGGCCGGCGTTCGCTTGCTAGCACCAGCTGCAAGCTGATTGGCTGATGGTATAGCCTCTGCCCGGGCTAGAACTAGTACAACATTCTTTCGCCAGCACCGCATTCCTTCGCCAAAAACTCAAATATATTCGGCTGGAGAGTCTTTTCAGTCAAGAAAACTTGCAGATAGGGGTTTCCCAACACGGGCTACAAAACTGCTATCTCAGTTTAAAACTAATGTTGAAGGTGAACTATTTCCTTTAACATGCAGTCATTCAGAAGACATTAAGTGAAAAAGAAACGCACACATTAGCTAGAGACTTTGCATCCTCATACAGAAAGGTTGTCCGCAGATTTCCAGAAAGTGTCAATACGTGACACTCAAACGTATTTTCCCCCCGAGGCCATCAAACGTTCAACTTCCTTTCATTATCGCTATGCAAAACTACACAACTTCATTTCATTATCGATATGAAAAACTACACATTCACATTCGCTGAATTGGTGGAACACGCTGATTTAAACAAAACTGTCGGACATTGTACAACACCCCGCGGTGCATCTGGAAATCATAGTGCCTATTCATCACATTTCCCAATTTGACCTCCAGAGCCCCTCAAAGCTAAAAAAGTGACCCCTTTCCCATGTCAACATGCAGTCATTCAGAAGACAATAAGTGAAAAAGAAACGCACAAATTAGCTAGAGACTTTGCATTCTCATACAGAAAGGTTGTCCGCAGATTTTCACAAAGTGTCAATACGTGACACTAAAAAATACAGCCATCAGAGGCCGTCAAGCTTTCCACTTATTTTAAATCATTCACATTCACCAAATTGGTGGAATTCACGCCGATTTAAACGAAACTTACCGACAAATTGTACAACACCACGCGGTGCATCTGAAAATCGTAGTGCCTATTCATGACATTTCCAAATTTGACCTCCAGAGCACCTCACAGCTAAAAATGACCCTCTTTTTCATGTTAACATGCAGTCATTCAGAAGACAATAAGTAAAAAAGAAAAGCACAAATTAGCTAGAGACTTTCCTTTGTTGTACGGCCTCTGGGGAAAATACGTCTGAGTGTCACGTATTGACACTTTCTGGAAATCTGCGGACAACCTTTCTGTATGAGGATGCAAAGTCTCTAGCTAAATTGTGCGTTTCTTTTTCACTTATTGTCTTCTGAATGACTGCATGTTAACATGAAACAGGGGGTCATTTTTTAGCTTTGAGGTGCTCTGAGGTCAAATTTGGAAATGTCATGAATAGGCACTATGACTTTCGGATGCACCGTGTGGTGTTGTACAATTTCGGTAAATTTCGTTTAAATCGGCGTCTTCCACCAATTTGGTGAATGTGAATGATTGAAAATAAATGGAAAGCTTGATGGCCTCTGAGCAGACTGGTTATTGATTCGACACTGATTGAATCAATTGGAATCGTTCAATCAAAATGCATTGAATCAAAACATAATTGATTCACCACCATTTGACTTTGACAGGGGCGTAGGAACTATGTTCAAGTTGGGGGTGGGGGGCGGAGGCATTCTGAAGTCGATTCTTTCCATGCAACGCCCATAGGCGTAATGCTAAAATCCAAAATGTTGGGGGGGGGGGGGGGGGGGGAGCTGCCCCCTGCCCCCTGTTCATACGCCTATGCCACCAGATCCTTTGATTCATGAATCGTGATTGAATCAAAACCCGCATCAAAGGCTGATTGAATCAAAAGATTTAACACTTCTAAACGATTCAAGTACACTGGTAAATTGTGCAAATGCATGCAGTCCCAGTGGCTACATTTATTTATACTGAAATACTTTTGCTGTAACAATGTTTTAATGATCATATATATGCATGCTTCCATTTGTATTGATTTTGCATAAATTCACCTTATATATTTAAATGTTGAATCAAACGTGAATCGATTAAAATATTTGTTTTGATTCTTTGAATTCGAAGGAATCAATTCTCAAAATTGTATCGGTGAATCGAACGGTGATTGAGTCATTCAGATTATAAAATGAATCATGATTGAATCGTTCCCAAAAATTTGATTCAATAACCAGTCTGCCTCTGAGGGCTGTATTTTTGAGTGTCACGTATTGAGACTTTCTGGAAATCTGCGTGCAACCTTTCTGTATGAGGATGCAAAGCTAATCTTAGCTAATTTCTCTAGCTAATAGTCTAGCTAAGTCTCTAGCTAATTTGTGCGTTTCTTTTCACTTATTGTCTTCTGAATGACCGCATGTTAAAGGAAATAGTTCACCTTCAACATTAGTTTTAAACTGAGATAGCAGTGTTGTAGCCCGTGTTGGGAAACCCCTATCTGCAAGTTTTCTTGACTGAAAAGACTCTCCAGCCGAATATATTTGAGTTTTTGGCGAAGGAATGCGGTGCTGGCGAAAGAATGGTGTACTGGTTCTAGCCCGGGCAGAGGCTATACCATCAGCCAATCAGCTTGCAGCTTGTGCTAGCAAGCGAACGCCGGCCGCCGGTTGGCACATCTCCAATGCGAGTCTATCTTTACGCGACTACTTTCGAATCTGATTGGCTGAACCATTTTTTACATTCGCGTGACGTCAGGACTCTGACTCAGAGAGTATGCATATAGTTTTGATAAACAATACAAATGTACGGCCTTATGTCCTGAATCGGCGCGATATAAGGCCATTTTTGACAATATAAAAATACATTGTATTAAACAATATAATCAAATCGTGTTGGGTAAAAATTTCCAAGGTGAACTATTTCCTTTAACATGGGAGAGGGGGTAATTTGTCAGGTTTTTGGGGCTCTTACTCAATAACCTTTGAGTGCCATGAATAGTGACCTATATATTTTGAAAGACCATGTTTTACTCTATTTGTTTGCATAGTTTCATTGAATTTGGTGCGTTAAGGTGAATGTGTCATTTGAATGTGAATGTGAATATCATGAAACTTGATGTACGTGACAGCCTATTCCATCAGATTCCTTAAGCGCCCTTTGCCAGACGTGGCTTACAGGTGGCCAGATTGGCGTTGCAGGGGCGCACGTAGTACATAGCCAGGAGCAATCAGGGGCAACTTTGACGAAAAGCAGATGTATGGGTAGTTTTGCGCAGCGAGTTCAGCTAGAGTGTTTAAATTACATATGACATTGAAAACTGTATTTGACAACACCGAACAATTTCCGTTTTGTAGCATTACTGCATGACCATAGCACCCCCCATTTGGGGGTGCTGGGATCGCCTTAGTATAAGCTATCTAGAGAGCTTACGCGTTAGTACGTTGTGAACAGCACTATGGACATAATGAAATACCACAGCAAGCCTCCCACTTTACCACTAACATGTTTCAATACATTCAAGTTAAACTATTGCCTGATCTCGATGTTCGGTAAATCCTTCATAAATCCAAATGATAGCGAAGTCCTCCCTTTCTCTATCAAGCGAAGCTTCCAAATCCAGCTGCCATATACATACGAGGATGGCGCATGAAAGACCATCAAAACGGACGCTTTGGACCCGGGTTGGTGTTCTTTAGTGGGTGTACAAATGTGAACCAGGATGTGGACTGTGTACGGAGGCCCAGCTTACTGGATGCTTACGTCATGATCACTCCCGATTGTACTGCACACATGTTCCAAAGAACACGCTACGGCTGATGCTCTAACCTAACGAAACAAGTGGAAGCTCCGAACGGGGGTGGCTTAGGTAAGAATGTGCATTTTTTGACATTCAAATATTGTTTAAAATATTGTTTTATTTTTATTTTTGACATAAATAACAATGCCACTGTTGTCTTAATATGTTGAATGGGTAGCTTAGCCTTCTGATAAAATAACAACCATTATAGCTGGCTGTTAGTTTTTTGAATGCATGAAAGCCAAAGAACAACCAATGTTTATGCTGCATGGTGTGCATTCACATAGGTCAAGGTAGATATCTATATTAGTATTGATATAAAATGTTCGAAATATGCAAACTTTGCTCATGAAACATAGCAACTGTGCATTTGGTACATGGAAATGTTGGATGATTTTTGTTGGGATCATGAACAATTTGCTGCGCTCATGTTCAGCATCTCTGAAAGGGAAAGTATCTCCAATAACTTTTGAAGATCATTTCCCTGATAATTTATCTTAATTTGTTTCTGGTAATTTTCCATCCTGGACAAGAATACTGAATAGTCAAATATCCAGAGTAGGGTTGCTTATATATCTTCCCTTCCCTTCATCAGCATCAGCTGATTGTTGCTGCATCCACCACCCAGTCAGCAATCCTGTGTCGGGCCGGCTGATCCAGCTGCATCTGGGCAAGCCTGAGTTATGTTCCTTGGGCTGGACTTGGGCAAACTCCCACTGCTGCTCGGCGTGCATGCTTGGAGGTCATTGACTATCATTTTAACTTGAGTTCTTCTGTATGCTGGATTCTCAAAAGGAATTTAATTTTCAGGATCAATTCATTCATGATATTTATATTAAAAAACAGTTTGTATTCTAGATAACTACATGATTTACAGTGCACTCAACAAATGTAATGGATAATTTCCTGGAAGATGCTGAATGCTCTAAAGAGAATAATCATGCATATACAAAATATAAATTCTCCCTATCTGGGTTAGACAGATGTGCTGAGGAATGATTATCTCTGATTGTCATCCAGTGGAGAATATCCAAAGGGATTTTATTTTCCAGCTACTGGAAACATGTACAAATATGTTTTGGAAATGGTGTCTTGCTGGAATTCCCTGTTAATTGTAATGCAAGCACCAACTTCAATTTCTTAAAAGTTCATACCACCCAAAATATACATAGGGAATTTTATATGCAGCTGAAGCTGTATTCTATAATCATTTTAAATACTCATAGGATATATGAAAATGGTGGGTACCATGGACAGAATTGAAACAGAACAATCATTTCTATTTACTTGACCACCTGGATATAATTTGTCAAGCCAGAAGATTTCCAGCCAGGCTGAATCTAAAATGACGCTGCTTCTGGCCATAAGTGTTGTGAAAATAGTATCACAAACAGTATTCTTCAGAGTATCACAATAATGGACTTGATTCCTTAAATTATGAAATTGGAAATACATTTAGCCTTAAATACCAACAGAGTGGAGCTTTTGAAAACGTGGGTGTGGCAAAATATATTGGTGGGTTTACAATGAGAAAATGCCCGGAAAATGTAATAAATAAGTTTAAATCTCACAAAATTGTGTGTGGTAAACATAACATTTGTGTGGTAATGTTCTCACCAACTGAATAGGTACCCATTCATAAATATTGATATGCTAAATTTTACCTCTGCAGATTTTCCTATTTGGAGCAATTGGTAGGAACATGTTATGGGTTGTAAGCTTCTTGTTTAACTTTTTAGCAATATATTTGTAATATATTATTTGATTTTGATGCTCTAGGCAATATCCGTTTCAAATATTGACATCTTTTATCGTTTGTAAGGGAAATATATAAATGAAACAAATTTTACAATCCTATCAATGGAAAGGTGTTGCAGATATTTGAATTGAACACTGGGATTAGGGTAAACTACCCTAAGTGCAGACTTTCAACAACTGTATGATTTCAACTTGGAGGCTAAATTACTCAATGTCTGATAGAGAGATGAGCTGATTCTAGCTTTGATACATTACCCAATCCATTCCTAGTTGATTCTGTGGTCAGTTTATGACATTGCAGTAACATATCAAAATTGATCATTAAAGGAAATAGTTCACCTTCAACATTAGTTTTAAACAGATAGCAATTTTGTAGCCCGTGTTGGGAAACCCCTATCTGCAAGTTTGCTCGACTGAAAAGACTCTCTAGCCGAATATATTTGATTTTTTGGCGAAGGAATGCGGTGCTGGCGAAAGAATGTTGTACTGGCTCTAGCCCGGGCAGAACTATACCATCAGCCAATCAGTTTGCAACTGGTGCTAGCAAGCGAACCGCCGGCCGCCGGTTGGCACATCTCCATTGCGAGTCTATCCTTAATTTCGAATCTGATTGGCGGAAACATTTTTTACATTCGCGTGACGTCAGGACTCTGACTCAGAGAGTATGTATATATTTTTGATAAACAATACAAAATGTACGGCCTTCTGTCCTGAATCGGCGCGATATAAGACCATTTTTGACAATATAAAAATAAATTGTATTAAAAATTTAATCAAATCGTGTTTGGTAAAAAATCCAAGGTTAACTATTTCCTTTAATAGCTGAAAAACCAACATGGTTTGTTTCTGATCTGGCTGGTTGATATACTGTTTACCAAGCTACTGCAATTAACTCTTCTGAATCAACTCATAATTGATTGGTAAATCTCTGAAGACCAGAATCAACTTATTTCTCCCACCATATCTTCAGGGTGCCTGGTTGAACATCAAAGTTGAAGTCATCCGATTTTGTTTTAATGCCCAGATTCAAGGTAGTTAAAGGGAGTGTGCCTACTCACATCGCTTATTTGGGGTTATTGACACTGGTCTATAGAATATAATTTTCTGAATCGAACCATGACTTTCATGTTTACAAATTCACACTAGTTGCTGAGATATTCTGAAGACCACAAGAACTGGCTGGTAGCAAAAATTTATCAGGTAGACCACAGAGGGCTTCCGCTACTAGAAGCACTGCAACTATCGATTAAACTGCTAGCATATCATTAGCGCTGGCGAATAGCATTTTGACAAAAAAAGGTTTGTGCACGCGGATAGCAACAGCTGAACAGTACCGTCTGTCCCCCTACTCGCAACGCTTGATCGGCATTTTTCGACGAAGATATCAATTTGGAGCTACGAAACTTGCGCATGATAAAGTTCACAGTGGGAATAACATGCTGTGCAAAACTTGTCTCTCTATCTTGCATGATGTGACCCTAATTGTATTGTCTTAGGTGCGCCGTTTTACATAACATCTTGTTCCCGCTGACTATAGGGTCTGTTCCATTGGCTCCTCTAACCTCCTCTAACCTCCTCTAACCTCCTCTAACCTCCTCTAACCTCCTCTAACCTCCTCTAACCTCCTCTAACCTCATCTAACCTCCTCTAACCTCCTCTAACCTCCTCTAACTTCCTCTAACCTCCTCTAACCTCCTCTAACCTCCTCTAACCTCCTCTAACCTCCTCTAACCTCCTCTAACCTCCTCTAACCTCCTCTAACCTCCTCTAACCTCCTCTAACCTCCTCAAAGCTCCTCCGAATTAATTTTATCGTTCCTGTGGCTCATCCAAACTCCTCTAAGCTCCTCCAAACTCGCCTCAAACCTCCTCCGAACTCCTCCGAAATGAAAGGTGGTTTTTCGAAGGAGGCTGGAGGGGGATATGACAGACATAAGTGGCGCGGTTCATTCATATGTAATTCGGACGCCATATTTGTTGTTACACATAAGAGAATGAGAGTGAGGACTGAATGTGAAGTTGAAGTGGTGCGAATAGTATTTTTTCCGTCTCATTTTCCCCATGGGTACTTCAAAATTGGGTATCAAAATTCAAAATTGTGTATCTCATATTTGTTGTGGATCTGGACGCCGTGTTCGCCTTCAATGCATCAGCGCTGTACTTGACATGCTCGCAAACAGCTGACACCTCATCCGAAATCGTTCCTGTGTCGAAGCAAATCAGTGCTCCTCCAACCTCCTCTAAACTAATCTCATTTTTTTTTGGAGGAGTCACTGGAACAGACCCATAGTGGCGATCGTTTTATCCATATCGAAACAAAAAATAAGCAAAAATAATATAAGTGAACATTTAACTGAAGGGACTCTAGATGTGAATTTTATCGCATCCAACAATCAAACCAATAGCTACTTACCATATGAAGAACAAAATATTTTTGACATTCCAAAACAGTAGGCACACTTCCTTTAACCCTGTCCTCAACCTGTGATGGGATAGACACCAATACAATGATAACATGAACAACAATACCTATTTAAAAGAAGAATATTCCATCAACTGTAGCCATGTTTACCACTGTTGCCAGGCTGTCCAATGTCCTGGTAAGTGGTAAAATTCCCCTTTTCAGTGTTATTCTGGTTAGTATCAGTTGGCCCATCAATTTGGCATGTGACTCATCAGTGTGGAATGTGGCATCAGTGTGGTTACCATTGTGTATGATGTCTGGCAGATAAAATGAACAGCTGTATGATGATCGGGGCGGCTCTGCGGCTGGCGGGGCGACCGTGCCAGTCGGGGTGTCGCGCCCTCTCCCGGACTGCCGCCCGGCGGACGGAGAGCAGTGACGGAGACCAGAGGAGCGGGCAGTCAGCCACAGACAGCAGCACCACACAACCCTCCACCACCACCAGCAACACCACCGCCGCCACCGCCACCAGCACCACCACCGCCACCGTCACGGCCGCCACCGCCGCCACCGCCGCCACCGCCGCCACCGCCGCCACCGCCGCCACCGCCGCCACCACCACCGCCGCCACCAGCAGCAGCACCGCCACCACCACCACCAGCAGCAGCAGCTTCGCCGAGTCATTCAAGAAGTTTGAAGACATCAGTCAGCCTAAACCCGATGTGGCGCGCCGCAGCGAATCGTTTCTCACTCTGCTGAGAAACTCAACCTTCATAAAGGTGAGCATTAAACATTACCGATGGGATTGTTACTGACGGAAAGTCCGAGCTGTTCTTCTGTTGGAGAATGATGTTTATAATATGATAAGTGTTTGTGTAATAGCTGTTGGGCTCCATAACTTACGGAAAGAGGAGACCAGTCTTCAATGGTTTCCAGGAATGTGTGTGCAAACTTGGTTCTAGCATCAAATGATATTCTAGCCTCCCAGTCGACGATGAAATGTTGTGAAGGACTTACATTTTATGCTGGAATCAGCTGTTTGCATCACTGTGGATTTTTGCAGTTATGAGACTAAGGACTTTTCTTTCAAACAATCTGATAGGGAGTATTCTTGACTGAATTTGTACCACATATTTTTTGTCTACGTGTCTCCGAGTTTGTCATGTTTTCAGTGCGTATCTTTACTTTCACATCTCAGAGGATCCATGTCAGTCCTTGGTTCTCTGACTTGCAACCACTTTGTTGAAGGAGCACTGACTATCTGGCAAAATAGTCGCCTGCCTTGCTCGCTGTTTGCGGGCTAACAACCTTCCAGAGAGCTTAGCTTTGGATGACATCTTTTCTACTGTGTGTTTCTGAACGCCATCACGTTCAGGGCAGTCCATAACCCAGTAACTCTCAGTCCATATCACAGTAACTCTCAGTCCATAACCAGTAACTCAGTCTATAACCAGTAACTCTCAGTCCATAACCAGTAACTCTCAGTTCATAACCCAGTAACTCTCAGTCCATATCACAGTAACTCTCAGTCCATAACCCTGTAACTCTCAGTCCATAACCCAGTAACTCTCAGTCCATATCACAGTAACTCTCAGTCCATAACCCATTAACTCTCAGTCCATATCACAGTAACTCTCAGTCCATAACCCTGTAACTCTCAGTCCATAACCCAGTAACTCTCAGTCCATATCACAGTAACTCTCAGTCCATATCACAGTAACTCTCAGTCCATAACTCAGTAACTCTCAGTCCATATCACAGTAACTCCCAGTCCATAACCCTGTAACTCTCAGTCCATAACCCAGTAACTCTCAGTCCATATCACAGTAACTCTCAGTCCATATCACAGTAACTCTCCGTCCATATCACAGTAACTCTCAGTCCATATCACAGTAACTATCAGCCCAGTAACTCTCAGTCCATATCACAGTAACTCTCAGTCCATATCACAGTAACTCTCAGTCCATATCACAGTAACTCTCAGTCCATATCACAGTAACTCAGTCCATAACCCAGTAACTCTCAGTCCATATCACAGTAACTCTCAGTCCATATCACAGTAACTCTCAGTCCATATCACAGTAACTCTCAATCCATATCACAGTAACTCTCAGTCCATATCACAGTAACTCTCAGTCCATAACCCAGTAACTCTCAGTCCATATCACAGTAACTCTCAGTCCATAACCCTGTAACTCTCAGTCCATATCACAGTAACTCTCAGTCCATATCACAGTAACTCTCAGTCCATATCACAGTAACTATCAGCCCATAACCCAGTAACTCTCAGTCCATAACCCAGTAACTCTCAGTCCATAACCCAGTAACTCTCAGTCCATATCACAATAACTCCCAGTCCATAACCCTGTAACTCTCAGTCCATATCACAGTAACTCTCAGTCCATATCACAGTAGCTCTCAGTCCATATCACAGTAACTCTCAGTCCATAACCCAGTAACTCTCAGTCCATAACCCTGTAACTCTCAGTCCATATCACAGTAACTCTCAGTCCATAACCCAGTAACTCTCAGTCCATATCACAGTAACTCTCAGTCCATATCACAGTAACTCCCAGTCCATAACCCAGTAACTCTCAGTCCATATCACAGTAACTTTCAGTCCATATCACAGTAACTCTCAGTCCATAACCCAGTAACTCTCAGTCCATATCACAGTAACTCTCAGTCCATAACCCATTAACTCTCAGTCCATATCACAGTAACTCTCAGTCCATATCACAGTAACTCTCAGTCCATAACCCAGTAACTCTCAGTCCACAGTAACTCTCAGTCCATAACCCAGTAACTGTCCATAACCCAGTAACTCTCAGTCCATATCACAGTAACTCTCAGTCCATATCACAGTAACTCCCAGTTCATAACCCAGTAACTCTCAGTCCATATCACAGTAACTCTCAGTCCATATCACAGTAACTCTCAGTCCATAACCCTGTAACTCTCAGTCCATAACCCAGTAACTCTCAGTCCATATCACAGTAATTCTCAGTCCATAACCCATTAACTCTCAGTCCATATCACAGTAACTCTCAGTCCATATCACAGTAACTCTCAGTCCATAACCCAGTAACTCTCAGTCCATAACCCAGTAACTCTCAGTCCATAACCCAGTAACTCTCAGTCCATATCACAGTAACTCTCAGTCCATAACCCAGTAACTCTCAGTCCATAACCCAGTAACGCTCAGTCCATATCACAGTAACTCTGAGTCCATAATCAGTAACTCTCAGTCCATATCACAGCAACTCCCAGTCCATAACTCAGTAACTCTCAATCCTTATCACAGTAACTCCCAGTCCATAACCCAGTAACTCTCGGTCCATAACCAGTAACTCTCAGTCCATATCACAGTAACTCCCTATGTCCCGACAGATGGGGCTGAGCGCGTCGCCCAGAGCGGACGCGAGCGCTGCTCGCTCCTCCCCGTTATACCCTTTGCCTTCCCCGTGTGAGTGTGAGTGAGAGTGAAACTTTATATAGCGAATTACCGCAAGACCAAAAAGCCAGTGATCAGTGTCAACATTCTTCTGATCTACAAACATCATCATGCATCGAGATATCGCTCGGCTGCTGGTCCTGCTCGCGGTGGTACGGGTTGTAACTATCGTAGCCTGCCCGGCCCCAGCACCACCACCGAGGCCGCTGTCCCGCCGAGCAGCCGACCGCCAGCTGAGGCACTACACCACCCACCGACGACCTGCCTCGCCGAAATCGCCTCGTGACCGTGACCATGCCAGTGACAACAATCCATCGGACCTGAACATATCATCGCCGTCACCCTTTACACCGTCCGCCGCCCGGCCGTCAGCGGTGGAAAACGCCCGAGCCCCACGGACGACCGCGTGTGTCTCCCCAGACGTGGATACCGGCGACGGACCGCTGGCACCCTCCCAAGGACAAAGGGGTGTTTTGCCGCCGCCGCCGCCGCCTACGGATCGTCCCGCCCCTCGGGCGGCCGCGCCCCCACCGGCCGGCGGCCCGCCTGGCCAGAAACGCAGCGGCGGTCGGAGGCCCCAACGTCGCGGGGCCCGGGGAAGACGGGGGCGTGGCAAACAAAACACCGAGGCGGCGATTCCACTCACCGGCCGGCGTGCTCCTGACACCGGACTCCTGATCGGCGCTCTTAACATTCAGAGCATGAAACCGAAGCTGCTGGAGCTGACAGAGGTGATCAGTCGGCACGACTTTGACGTCATCCTGCTGTCGGAGACATGGTTGCGCCCCACCACCCCAAATCGCCTGATGGTGATCCCCGGCTACTCGATCAGCCGAGCTGACCGACCAGACGGCAGCGGCTACGGTGGGGTCGCTATCCTCACGAAAACCACCATAACATCAGTAGCGCTGAAGCTGAGCGTCTCCTCGTACCCCGGTAGCTTGCTCGAGTCTCGGTGGGCGCTGCTAAAGCTTGAGCGAAACCGACAGCTGATCGTTGGCTCGCTCTACCGGCCACCTCGACACTCTGATGCCGCCCTGCGCGCCGACTTCGCTGACCTCGAGACCCAGCTACAACGAGTATTAATTGACCACCCAAAGGTCCCATTTGTCATCTGTGGCGACCTGAACTGTGATATCATGAAGGACCAGAGCTTTCGCGCGCGTGTACACCTCAGTGACTTTTTAGCTGACTACTCCCTCGAGCAGCTAGTAACCGTTCCAACTTATACTTCCGGGTCCCTCTTAGATGTATGTATCGTCAAAAATCGTGAGCTGGTACGTGATTGTAGTGTTACTTTCTGTCACTTCAGCCCACACAAACTTATTCATGCAGTTATTGATGTCCCAAAACAATGTAAGAAACCAACCGTTATCCAATCTCGCTCTATCAGCCGTGTAGATGTAGAGGCGCTTAACTATGACCTGTTGTCTGCTAACTGGGAGCGTGTGTTTCGTGCCACGTCTGTAAGCGACCAGTGGAACGCCTTCCTGACCCAATTATTGCCCGTTTTTGACGACCATGCGCCTATAAAAAACGTGACTATCCGAAATCCCACCGCTCCTCCGGCCTCCTCTGCCACTCGAAAAATCATGGACCAACGCCGCGCCGCGCTACGGCGTTTCGGTCGACAGTCGGAGGTCTACCGAGATCTAAACCGCTCTGTCCGTACCGCGCTGAGGCGCGACCGACGTGGTGAACTCCAGAGGGAGATCAGTGAGAGGGGTCCCAACAAGGTGTGGCAAAGCATACGGTCAGTTGTAGCTGGCAAGAAGGACGGACAAAGTGTTCAGCCCGATGTATCCGCTGACGACTTAAACTCCTTCTTCGTGTCCATTGGTCCGCGCATCGCTTCTGAGATCCGCACCAAAACCACAGCCCCAAAGCTCAATATTCGCCTCCCCCGTGTCGGTGCCTGCAGCTTTAAACCCAGAGCAATCTCGCTCGATGAACTCGGTCGTACAATTTTCGGCATGCGTAACTCAGCCGCACGCGGTGCTGATGGGGTGTGCATCCGAATGCTTAAAACCGGATTCCCAGCTACCTGTGACGTCATCCTGCATATTATAAACACCTGCATCATGAGATCTGACATCCCTGATGAATGGAAACATTCTATCGTCCACCCCATCTTCAAGTCTGGAAATCCATCCGATCCCACCAACTTCCGACCTATCTCCTTAGTCCCTGTCATCATGAAAGTTGTAGAAAGAGTTGTCCATCAGCAGCTCTATCATTATCTCTCACAAAACCATCTTCTGGCCTGCACCCAACACGGTTTCCGCCCCCGGCATTCTACCGAGACAGCGCTGCTGTCAGTCACTGACCGCATCCTTGCCGCCACCGACAGGGGGGAGGTCTCAATGCTGTGCCTCGTCGATCTAAGTAAATGCTTCGATGTCATCGATCACGAACTTTTGATAGGCAAACTGGAAATGCACGGCATTGAGACCTCCTGGTTCACCGCCTATCTACAAGGACACACACAGAGTGTCTCCTTGCAGAATGGGCCCGGATGCCGAGTACTGTCGCGTCCTCTCCCTAATACCATGGGTGTCTTTCAAGGTTCAGCCCTGGGTCCCCTGCTCTTTACTGTATTTTCAAACGACCTATCGCTGTACTCTGGAGACGCTGCTGTCTTCCAGTACGCTGACGACACCCAGATATTGGTGAGCGGTCCGCAAAGCGACCTCGGGGGACTCATCTCGCGCATGGAAGCTTCTCTTGCATCACTTGACAGTTGGTTCTGTGCAAATGCGCTTAAAGTCAACACCACCAAAACTCAGTTTATGGTATTCGGCAGCCGTCAAAATTTACGAAACATGCCCGCTTTTACAGTATCATTCCGTGACTCCGAGTTGAAACCATGCGCGCAGGTGGGGAACCTTGGTGTCGTCTTTGACAGCTCCCTGTCCTGGGACGCCCACGTGTCTGACCTCAGCCGCCGCTGCATGGGCCAATTAATCGGCCTCTCCCACATCCGCCACTATATTCCCGACGGTGTCATCAAAACACTTGTGATGGCACTCGTCATGTCACGCATTCAGTACTGCCTCACAGTCTATGGCAATGGTACCAAAAAGAACCTCCAACGGATCCAAAAAATTCTAAACTTCGCCGCTAGGGTCATTTTCGGCCGCCGCAAGTTCGACCATGTTTCCGACCTGCGCGACCAACTCGGCTGGATGACACCAAAAACTATGACAGATTATCAGACTGTAGCCACAGCCCAAAAGGCCATCCAGCGGGGAGAACCCGAGGCACTAGCGTCTCTGTTTACCCTAAACTCTGACACTAGACCTAGATCCACTCGCCAGGACAACCTATTTCACCTCCCACGACCCCGACTCGAAACTGGCAAGCGTCGTTTTGGCTATCGTGCCGCGGCGCTTCTAAACACGCTTCCCAGAGAGCTGGCGCTGCTACCTCCCGCCAGATTTGCCCGTGCCGCAAAAGCGCGACTCAGTCGACGGTCGACAGTCGACTCGGGTGCGTGTAAATAAATCACCGAGTGTGATAAATCACCGAGTGTATATACGTATCACTGAGTGCGGCATGAATTGTGTGTTTGTGAGAAATTGTATGTGTGCCGTGTGGTTTGTGTGAATAGCTAACTTGTTCCCGCATGTCGCGAACCTGGCCCAGACTCTGAGCGGTAATCGCCACGCCGTGTGTGGATTGCTCAAGAATGTAAATACAAATACAAATGGGAGATCCGGCCGGACAGTCCATAACCAGTAACTCCCTATGTCCCGACAGATGGGAGATCCGGCCGGACAGTCCATATCCCAGTAACTGCTTATGTCCCGACATATGGGAGATACGGCCGGACAGTCCATACCCCAGTAACTGCCTATGTCCCGACAGATGGGAGATCCAGCCGGACAGTCCATATCCCAGTAACTGCCTATGTCCCGACAGATGGGAGATCCGGCCGGACAGTCCATAACCAGTAACTCCTTATGTCCCGACAGATGGGAGATACGGCCGGACAGTCCATAACCCAGTAACTGTCTATGTCCCGACAGATGGGAGATCCGGCCGGACAGTCCATATCACAGTAACTGCCTATGTCCCGACAGATGGGAGATCCGGCCGGACAGTCCATATCCCAGTAACTCTCAGTCCATATCACAGTAACTGCCTATGTCCCGACAGATGGGAGATCCGGCCGGACAATCCATATCACAGTAACTGCCTATGTCCCGACAGATGGGAGATCCGGCCGGGCAGTCCATAACCAGTAACTCCCTATGTCCCGACAGATGGGAGATCCGGCCGGACAGTCCATAACCAGTAACTCCCTATGTCCCGACAGATGGGAGATCTGGCCGGACAATCCATAACCAGTAACTCCCTATGTCCCGACAGATGGGAGATCCGGCCGGACAGTCCATAACCAGTAACTCCCTATGTCCCGACAGATGGGAGATCTGGCCGGACAGTCCATAACCATAACTCCCTATGTCCCGACAGATGGGAGATCTGGCCGGACAATCCATAACCAGTAACTCCCTATGTCCCGACAGATGGGAGATCCGGCCTGACAGTCCATAACCATAACTCCCTATGTCCCGACAGATGGGAGATCCGGCCTGACAGTCCATAACCATAACTCCCTATGTCCCGACAGATGGGAGATCCGGCCTGACAGTCCATATCCCAGTAACTCCCTATGTCCCGACAGATGGGAGATCCGGCCGGACAGTCCATATCCCAGTAACTCTCAGTCCATATCACAGTAACTGCCTATGTCCCGACAGATGGGAGATCCGGCCGGACAGTCCATATCCCAGTAACTCTCAGTCCATATCACAGTAACTGCCTATGTCCCGACAGATGGGAGATCCGGCCGGACAGTCCATATCCCAGTAACTGCCTATGTCCCGACAGATGGGAGATCCGGCCGGACAGTCCATAACCAGTAACTCCCTATGTCCCGACAGATGGGAGATCCGGCCGGACAGTCCATAACCAGTAACTCCCTATGTCCCGACAGATGGGAGATCCGGCCGGACAGTCCATAACCAGTAACTGCCTTTGTCCCGACAGATGGGAGATCCGGCCGGACAGTCCATATCCCAGTAACTCTCAGTCCATATCACAGTAACTGCCTATGTCCCGACAGATGGGAGATCCGGCCGGACAGTCCATATCCCAGTAACTGCCTATGTCCCGACAGATGGGAGATCCGGCCGGACAGTCCATATCCCAGTAACTGCCTATGTCCCGACAGATGGGAGATCCGGCCGGACAGTCCATATCCCAGTAACTCTCAGTCCATATCACAGTAACTGCCTATGTCCCGACAGATGGGAGATCCGGCCGGACAGTCCATATCCCAGTAACTCTCAGTCCATATCACAGTAACTGCCTATATCCCGACAGATGGGAGATCCGGCCGGGAAGGTGGTGGATGGAGAGATCTTCCACACGGTCGGGGACGATCTCTACATCGACTTTGGGGGAAAGTTCCACTGCGTGTGCCCCCGCCCGCCACGACGCACAGAGTAAGACACTTCCGAACGTGATGTTGCCGGGAGAAATCTCCATGTCACGTTTAATGCCCATCAACTCCTCATTGGCCCTTTTTGCTGATGCTCTTGATGTTTTGATTCTAGGTCATTTGCAATACGCAGCTGGCAATACGTTACATTCGAGTACTATTTGTTCAGCGCCTGCGTGGTGGTTCCTAACACGGCATTTATCGCCATCCAGTCATCCCCTATGTGCGCGTAATAGTGTTGTGATCTAAATTATTGTAAGTTTCTTTCAAATGCATCTGCATTCTGCGCCTAGTGTTAATGCTTCTAATACCCTTTATGGAAACTAGGCAAATTGCTTATTGCCTGTTATGTATTAGCTTTCACTACGCCTTGTACACCATGTGTCGTTTGCTGCTCCAGGAATCTGAGGCTTAACAGTTGGACTGACCGAGTCCGCATATCGCTGTGTTTGACCTATCTGCAGCAAGACTGACTGAGCTTCCCTGTCTCCATGGCTGACCGAGTCCCCCTATCCATGTCTCTCCTTCACATAAAGACTGACTGAGCTTCCCTGTCTCCATGGCTGACCGAGTCCCCCTATCCATGTCTCTCCTTCACATAAAGACTGACTGAGCTTCCCTGTCTCCATGGCTGACCGAGTCCCCCTATCCCTGTCTCTCCTTCACATAAAGACTGACTGAGCTTCCCTGTCTCCATGGCTGACCGAGTCCCCCTATCCCTGTCTCTCCTTCACATAAAAACTGACTGAGCTTCCCTGTCTCCATGGCTGACCGAGTCCCCCTATCCCTGTCTCTCCTTCACATAAAGACTGACTGAGCTTCCCTGTCTCCATGGCTGACCGAGTCCCCCTATCCATGTCTCTCCTTCACATAAAGACTGACTGAGCTTCCCTGTCTCCATGGCTGACCGAGTCCCCCTTCCATGTCTCTCCTTCACATAAAGACTGACTGAGCTTCCCTGTCTCCATGGCTGACCGAGTCCCCTTCCCTGTCTCTCCTCCACATAAAGACTGACTGAGCTTCCCTGTCTCCATGGCTGACCGAGTCCCCCTTCCATGTATCTCCTTCACATAAAGACTGACTGAGCTTCCCTGTCTCCATATCTGACCGAGTCCCCCTATCCATGACTCTCCTTCACATAAAGACTGACTGAGCTTCCCTGTCTCCATGGCTGACCGAGTCCCCCTTCCATGTATCTCCTTCACATAAAGACTGACTGAGCTTCCCTGTCTCCATGGCTGACCGAGTCCCCCTATCCATGACTCTCCTTCACATAAAGACTGACTGAGCTTCCCTGTCTCCATGGCTGACCGAGTCCCCCTTCCATGTATCTCCTTCACATAAAGACTGACTGAGCTTCCCTGTCTCCATGGCTGACCGAGTCCCCCTATCCATGACTCTCCTTCACATAAAGACTGACTGAGCTTCCCTGTCTCCATGGCTGACTGAGTCCCCTTCCCTGTCTCTCCTCCACATAAAGACTGACTGAGCTTCCCTGTCTCCATGGCTGACCGAGTCCCCCTATCCATGTCTCTCCTTCACATAAAGACTGACTGAGCTTCCCTGTCTCCATGGCTGGCCGAGTCCCCCTATCCATGTCTCTCCTTCACATAAAGACTGACTGAGCTTCCCTATCTCCATGGCTGACCGAGTCCCCCTTCCATGTATCTCCTTCACATAAAGACTGACTGAGCTTCCCTGTCTCCATGGCTGACCGAGTCCCCTTCCCTGTCTCTCATCCACATAAAGACTGACTGAGCTTCCCTGTCTCCATGGCTGACCGAGTCCCCCTATCCCTGTCTCTCCTTCACATAAAGACTGACTGAGCTTCCCTGTCTCCATGGCTGACCGAGTCCCCCTTCCATGTATCTCCTTCACATAAAGACTGACTGAGCTTCCCTGTCTCCATGGCTGACCGAGTCCCCTTCCCTGTCTCTCATCCACATAAAGACTGACTGAGCTTCCCTGTCTCCATGGCTGACCGAGTCCCCCTATCCATGTCTCTCCTTCACATAAAGACTGACTGAGCTTCCCTGTCTCCATGACTGACCGAGTCCCCCTTCCCTGTCTCTCCTTCACATAAAGACTGACTGAGCTTCCCTGTCTCCATGGCTGACCGAGTCCCCCTATCCATGTCTCTCCTTCACATAAAGACTGACTGAGCTTCCCTGTCTCCATGGCTGACCGAGTCCCCCTATCCATGTCTCTCCTTCACATAAAGACTGACTGAGCTTCCCTGTTTCCATGGCTGACCGAGTCCCCCTATCCATGTCTCTCCTTCACATAAAGACTGACTGAGCTTCCCTGTCTCCATGGCTGACCGAGTCCCCCTATCCATGACTCTCCTTTACATAAAGACTGACTGAGCTTCCTTATCTCCATGGCTGACCGAGTCCCCGTATCCCTGTCTCTCCTTCACATAAAGACTGACTGAGCTTCCCTGTCTCCATGGCTGACCGAGTCCCCCTTCCATGTCTCTCCTTCACATAAAGACTGACTGAGCTTCCCTGTCTCCATGGCTGACCGAGTCCCCCTTCCATGTCTATCCTTCACATAAAGACTGACTGAGCTTCCCTGTCTCCATGGCTGACTGAGTCCCCTTATCCATGTCTCTCCTTCACATAAAGACTGACTGAGCTTCCCTGTCCCCATGGCTGACCGAGTCCCCCTATCCATGTCTCTCCTCCACATAAAGACTGACTGAGCTTCCCTGTCTCCATGGCTGACCGAGTCCCCCTATCCCTGTCTCTCCTTCACATAAAGACTGACTGAGCTTCCCTGTCTCCATGGCTGACCGAGTCCCCCTATCCATGTCTCTCCTCCACATAAAGACTGACTGAGCTTCCCTGTCTCCATGGCTGACCGAGTCCCCCTATCCATGTCTCCTTCACATAAAGACTGACTGAGCTTCCCTGTCTCCATGGCTGACCGAGTCCCCCTATCCATGTCTCTCCTTCACATAAAGACTGACTGAGCTTCCCTGTCTCCATGGCTGACCGAGTCCCCCTATCCATGTCTCTCCTTCACATAAAGACTGACTGAGCTTCCCTGTCTCCATGGCTGACCGAGTCCCCCTATCCATGTCTCTCCTTCACATAAAGACTGACTGAGCTTCCCTGTCTCCATGGCTGACCGAGTCCCCCTATCCATGTCTCTCCTTCATATAAAGACTGACTGAGCTTCCCTGTCTCCATGGCTGACCGAGTCCCCCTTCCATGTCTCTCCTTCACATAACGACTGACTGAGCTTCCCTGTCTCCATGGCTGACCGAGTCCCCCTTCCATGTCTCTCCTTCACATAAAGACTGACTGAGCTTCCCTGTCTCCATGGCTGACCGAGTCCCCCTATCCATGTCTCTCCTTCACATAAAGACTGACTGAGCTTCCCTGTTTCCATGGCTGACCGAGCCCCCCTATCCATGTCTCTCCTCCACATAAAGACTGACTGAGCTTCCCTGTCTCCATGGCTGACCGAGTCCCCCTATCCATGTCTCTCCTTCACATAAAGACTGACTGAGCTTCCCTGTCTCCATGGCTGACTGAGTCCCCCTATCCATGTCTCTCCTTCACATAAAGACTGACTGAGCTTCCCTGTCTCCATGGCTGACCGAGTCCCCCTTCCATGTATCTCCTTCACATAAAGACTGACTGAGCTTCCCTGTCTCCATGGCTGACCGAGTCCCCCTATCCATGTCTCCTTCACATAAAGACTGACTGAGCTTCCCTGTCTCCATGGCTGACCGAGTCCCCCTATCTATGTCTCTCCTTCACATAAAGACTGACTGAGCTTCCCTGTCTCCATGGCTGACTGAGTCCCCTTCCCTGTCTCTCCTCCACATAAAGACTGACTGAGCTTCCCTGTCTCCATGGCTGACCGAGTCCCCTTCCCTGTCTCTCCTCCACATAAAGACTGACTGAGCTTCCCTGTCTCCATGGCTGACCGAGTCCCCTTCCCTGTCTCTCCTTCACATAAAGACTGACTGAGCTTCCCTGTCTCCATGGCTGACCGAGTCCCCTTCCCTGTCTCTCCTCCACATAAAGACTGACTGAGCTTCCCTGTCTCCATGGCTGACCGAGTCCCCTTCCCTGTCTCTCCTCCACATAAAGACTGACTGAGCTTCCCTGTCTCCATGGCTGACCGAGTCCCCCTATCCATGTCTCTCCTTCACATACAGACTGACTGAGCTTCCCTGTCTCCATGGCTGACCGAGTCCCCTTCCCTGTCTCTCCTCCACATAAAGACTGACTGAGCTTCCCTGTCTCCATGGCTGACCGAGTCCCCCTATCCATGTCTCCTTCACATAAAGACTGACTGAGCTTCCCTGTCTCCATGGCTGACTGAGTCCCCCTATCCCTGTCTCTCCTCCACATAAAGACTGACTGAGCTTCCCTATCTCCATGGCTGACCGAGTCCCCCTATCCATGTCTCTCCTTCACATAAAGACTGACTGAGCTTCCCTGTCTCCATGGCTGACCGAGTCCCCTTCCCTGTCTCTCCTTCACATAAAGACTGACTGAGCTTCCCTGTCTCCATGGCTGACCGAGTCCCCCTATCCATGTCTCTCCTTCACATAAAGACTGACTGAGCTTCCCTGTCTCCATGGCTGACTGAGTCCCCTTCCATGTCTCTCCTCCACATAAAGACTGACTGAGCTTCCCTGTCTCCATGGCTGACCGAGTCCCCTTCACTGTCTCTTCTTTGCAGGGAATACGTCCGAGGAGCGCGCGTGCGTCTCCGTCTACACAAGCTGGAGCTATCCTCCCTCTTCCTGGGCGCCAAACGCGACCTCAGCCTGCTGGAAGCGGACGCCACCCTTCTGGGCCTCATCTCCTCACCACACCGCGTCCGGGCCAAGCAGGGCGCGTAGTCAGCGTCGGCCAGGCCAGGCTTTACCCGACCTCTGACGTATCCGCGCCCGGGCCAAGCAGGGCGCGTAGTCAGCGTCGGCCAGGCCAGGCTTTATCCGACCTCTGACGTATCCGCGCCCGAGCCAAGCAGGGCGCGTAGTCAGCGTCGGCCAGGCCAGGCTTTATCCGACCTCTGACGTATCCGCGCCCGAGCCAAGCAGGGCGCGTAGTCAGCGTCGGCCAGGCCAGGCTTTATCCGACCTCTGGCGTATGAGTGTGGAGTGATAAATAGCTGTACGGTGTATTGAACAGTGTGTGTATGCTACAGAAACAAGCGAGCGGGCGAGGCGTGGACGGTGACTGTCGCGCTCCGCCCCGCAATACAATACACTCTGTCAACATGGTACCGTGTGTAGCCGGTCCATCTGGACGCCAGCATCCCACACGAAACGATACAACAATGCCCACCGGCCAGCGCCGATATAAATATTGTATGTAAACAGTGCACGGAGAATGTCTCCAGATCTGACGATATTTCGACACAGCACTGAGAATGTGCCCAGATCTGACGATATTTCCACACAGTACTGAGAATGTCCCCAGATCTGACGATATTTCCACACAGTATTGAGAATGTCCCCACATCTGATG
Source organism: Chirona hameri (assembly GCA_036785665.1). Classification (NCBI taxonomy): domain Eukaryota; kingdom Metazoa; phylum Arthropoda; class Thecostraca; order Balanomorpha; family Balanidae; genus Chirona; species Chirona hameri. The sequence continues at coordinate 62,817 of JAXIVJ010001872.1, read as the reverse complement.
ATATTTCCACACATCACTGAGAATGTCGCACATCTGATGATATTTCCACACCGCACTGAATGCGCCCACATCTGACGGTATTTCCACACCGCACGGAGAATGTGTCCACGTCTGACGCTATTTCGACACCGCACTGAGAATGTGCCCACATTTGACGATATTTCGACACAGTACTGAGAATGTCTTCCAAAGCTGACACCGAGAATGTCTCCATAGCTGAATGTATTTACACGCCGCTCTGAAATATCTTCACATTTGACGACATTTCAACTCCACGCTGAGAATGTCTCCAGCTGGACGAGCAATTGGCAAGGCCGGCTTGGCGGCTGCGCCCACAAGCCGGCGTCGTCACATGCTCAGTGATGGTCAGTCGCTGTCAACTCACCACCCAGCCAGCGGCGTCACACCATATTTGTACACGTCACACTCGTCACAGGGCTCAATTGCCTCGCACTGCTCACACTAACATCACACGTGTCACGGACGTCACGAGAGTCACATTAATCGTCACTCAGCATACACGTCACTTCACTGGGAGTGAGGGTCCCCGAGGGTCCGCCGGTGACCCTGTCACCTGTCACTGTCCCTCGATTATCACTCTACACTGCACCAGTCGGCCTTGAGGCGCCGGGAGTCCTGTAAAAATATTGCCTTCTTCGTCGCTCCCTGGCGCTAGCCCGACAGCCTCTGGTCTTACACTGTAAATGCCCGTGGCCGTTGCTGTGCTCGGTGGCACGGCCGGGTCTGCCTGTCCCTCCCGGTGGTGTGACCGGGTGGTGTGGTCGGGGCTACGCCCGTTGACTGCGGGCGGCGGCGGTGGGTAGGGTGGCGGCGCTGCAGTGCTCCTCGTCGCTGCCGTCCGAGCAGTGGACGATACCGTCACAGACCTCTGTCGGACTGAGGCAGCGGCCTAACCGGCACCTACCAGACACAGATAGCGGTTACACCATCACACAGTACTATACTGAATGCTCAACAAATACACCATCACACAGTGTACTCCTTAATATATGTTGTATTAGTGCGGTATTTCCTTCGTTTACACCTGCAACTTAACAATCTCACACCTACCCACACACAGCCACTTTGAACTGTTAAAATGACTCTTTATCTGTCTTAAACCGGCATATCGGAAATCCATTGAAACAAGTTTAACACAAAGTCGATACCAGCGCCCGTTGAGTTTCCGTTTGACCTGCAGCTGGCGTGCAGTGACGTGCAGTGACGTGCAGTGACCTGCTGTGATGTGCAGTGACCTGCAGTGACCTGCAACTGACGTACAGTGGCCTGCAGTGACGTGCAGTGACCTGCAGTGACCTGCAGTGACCTGCAGCTGACGTACAGTGACCTGCAGTGACCTGCACCTGACGTGCAGTGACCTGCAGTGACCCGTGCTGACCAGTGGTGATCAGTGGTGACCGTGACTGACCTGTAGTGACCTACAGTGACCCATGGTGACCTACAGTGACTCATGGTGACCTCTACTGACCTGTGTCCGCGGCAGCTCTGTCGGGGCGCCGGCAACAGCGGACCCGTCATCACGTCGTCAATCCAGCGCGCGTAGTTTGAGACCTTGGTATAGACTCCCGGCCGGCCGGCGCGCGCGCACCCGTACCCATTACTGGTGATACCGGTCAGCGTCCATTCCCCGGACGGCTCCTGTGGGCGAGATAACCTCGGTCAAGCTCTCCTCTGGCCGTGATTTGGGTACATTGACCGCACTCTGGTCACGATGTGCACTGCTGGCGCTCGTTTAGGCAAGTTTTTGGGTCTGGAGTCATTTAGCAGCAATTCGTACCAATACGCACACTCCAATGCTATGTCTATAACCCAGCTGTATATCCAAGCTTGACATTAATTCAATTACTATCCATTGAAATCGCCATACCGATACAGACTCGTTACCATACTATTGGAAGTGTCCTGGCTTACCACCATCACCGCACTGCTCTACCATGCCTACCAGCAGGCAGGGCCGAGTCACCACACGGCTCTGCCCTGCCTTCGACCCGTACCGTCCTGCGCTGTTCCCCGCCACTCCACCCTGTCGACTGACCTGACACATCAGCGGACCTCCGCTGTCCCCAAGGCAGGCGTCGCGGCCGCCGCGCTCGTACCCGGCGCAGAACATGTTCTCGGTGATCTTATACAGAGGCATGAAGACGGTGCGCTTCTTGCACTCCTGCGAGGAGATGAGAGGCACCTGCACTTCCTGCAGCGTGTCCGCTGGAAAGTGGCGCCGCCCGCGGTCAGACGGAGAAGCTGTGATTGGCAGGTGGCGCTAGAATCGTTTCTGGGACTCGTTCCCGTTGCATCGCGCGCAGTTAGCCGTCATATATTGCTGCCTCCAGATGTCATTGTTTCGCTTCATCGTGCCGATTGAAAGGTAAACTCATGGTAAATGAATGGCTTACCGACATAGATGATATCATTGACTGGGGATGACACGATGGAAACACATGTTGCTTACGCCCCTTTAGCCTTTGTTAAACCAAACCTCAAAACACCTGGACAGGTTTTCACAGACCTGCTGGCAAGAGCTCCGCCACCTTCTGAAGGGGGGGGGGGGGGCAGAAGCATTCTGAAGTCGATTTTTTTCTCCATGCAACGCCAACGCATAGGCGTAATGGTAAAAGTAAACAAAAATGTGTGTGGGGGGCGGGGGGGGGGGGGGGGGGGGGGACACGACCCCCTGTGACGGAGCCCCTGCCTGTTGGTCTCCAGTCATTCATGAACGAGATACCGTTACTCACGGAATATCTTTCCCGACTCGAACAGCTGTCCCCAGCCGACCACCGAACACAGGGCGCCATCTCGTATGTCGCTCTTGGGCGGCGGCAGGCAGGCGGGCCTGACGAAGTCGCTCATTCTGCAATGGCCAAGGTTGTGAAGAGATGACGGACGGCAGACCGGCGTATTTGAAGTTATACACTGAGGATAAATTAACCAAAAAATGCGATATGCTAGAACAACATATTCTGTGTTCTTTAGCAAAGCCTCAAAAGACGTGCTTACAGTTGCTAAAGAGTCTTAGACATGTGCTAAAGAACAAATATGTTAAAGCAACGAAAGTGTTGACGAACGAACCGATTTGTTCGGTTCGATATCTATGTTGTTTCGCACAGAGCGACATCAACTTTCGGAAGTGAAACAATAAATGAATGGCATTCATGACCCAAGCCTTCGATCAGCACTGCTTTGACTTACTGGACGGGCTGCTTGAGCCTGAGCAGGGCGATGTCGTGCACATAGCCGACGTCCTGGTAGTCAGGGTGCATGATGACGTGTGACACCTCGTGAAGTCTCTCGGACGGCGACAGCAGGCTGCTGCCGCGCCGGTAGGCGCCGAGCCGCGCCAGCCAGAACCGCGTGGTCGACCTGAGGTCGGGGCAGGCAGGGGTCAGAAACACCGGAACATGGGGTCAGGGGAGGCAGGGTCAGACACACCGGAACATGGGGTCAGGGGAGGCAGGGTCAGACACACCGGAACATGGGGTCAGGGGAGGCAGGGTCAGACACACCAGAGCATGGGGTCAGGGGAGGCAGGGACATACACACCGGAACATGGGGTCAGGGAAGGCAGGGTCAGACACACCGGAACATGGGTTCAGGGGAGGCAGGGTCAGACACACCGGAACATGGGGTCAGGGGAGGCAGGGTCAGACACCGGAACATGGGGTCAGGAGTAGGCAGGGACATACACACCGGAACATGGGGTCAGGGGAGGCAGGGACATACACACCGGAACATGGGGTCAGGGGAGGCAGGGTCAGACACCGGAACATGGGGTCAGGAGTAGGCAGGGACAGACACACCGGAACATGGGGTCAGGGGAGGCAGGGTCAGACACACCGGAACATGGGGTCAGGGGAGGCAGGGTCAGACACACCGGAACATGGGGTCAGGGGAGGCAGGGTTAGACACACCGGAACATGGGGTCAGGGAAGGCAGGGACATACACACCGGAACATGGGGTCAGGGGAGGCAGGGTCAGACACACCGGAACATGGGGTCAGGGGAGGCAGGGTCAGACACACCGGAACATGGGGTCAGGGGAGGCAGGGTGAGACACACCGGAACATGGGGTCAGGGAAGGCAGGGACATACACACCGGAACATGGGGTCAGGGGAGGCAGGGACATACACACCGGAACATGGGGTCAGGGGAGGCAGGGACAGACACACCGGAACGTGGGGTCAGGGGGAGGCAGGGTCAGACACACCGGAACATGGGGTCAGGGGAGGCAGGGACATACGCACCGGAACATGGGGTCAGGGGAGGCAGGATCAGACACCGGAACATGGGGTCAGGGGAGGCAGGGACATACACACCGGAACATGGGGTCAGGGGAGGCAGGGTCAGACACACCAGAGCATGGGGTCAGGGGAGGCAGGGACATACACACCGGAACATGGGGTCAGGGGAGGCAGGGTCAGAAACACCGGAACATGGGGTCAGGGGAGGCAGGGTCAGACACCGGAACATGGGGTCAGGGGGAGGCAGGGTCAGACACCGGAGCATGGGGTCCGGGGAGGCAGGCTCAGACACCGGAACATGGGGTCAGGGAAGGCAGGGTCAGACACCGGAACATGGGGTCAGGGAAGGCAGGGTCAGACACACCGGAACATGGGGTCAGGGGAGGCAGGGTCAGACACACCGGAACATGGGGTCAGGGGAGGCAGGGTCAGACACCGGAACATGGGGTCAGGGGAGGCAGGGACATACACACCGGAACATGGGGTCAGGGGAGGCAGGGACAGACACACCGGAACATGGGGTCAGGGGAGGCAGGGTCAGACACCGGAACATGGGGTCAGGAGTAGGCAGGGACAGACACATCGGAACATGGGGTCAGGGGAGGCAGGGTCAGACACACCGGAACATGGGGTCAGGGGAGGCAGGGTCAGATACTCACCGGGACATGGGGTCAGGGGGAGGCAGGGACATACACACCGGAACATGGGGTCAGGGGAGGCAGGGTCAGATACTCACCGGGACATGGGGTCAGGGGGAGGCAGGGACATACACACCGGAACATGGGGTCAGGGGGAGGCAGGGTCAGACACCGGAACATGGGGTCAGGAGTAGGCAGGGTCAGAAACACCGGAACATGGGGTCAGGGGAGGCAGGGTCAGATACTCACCGGGACATGGGGTCAGGGGGAGGCAGGGTCAGACACCGGAACATGGGGTCAGGAGTAGGCAGGGTCAGAAACACCGGGACATGGGGTCAGGGGAGGCAGGGTCAGAAACACCGGAACATGGGGTCAGGGGAGGCAGGGACATACACACCGGAACATGGGGTCCGGGCAGGCAGGGTCAGAAACACCGGAACATGGGGTCAGGGGAGGCAGGGACATACACACCGGAACATGGGGTCCGGGCAGGCAGGGTCAGATATACACCGGAACATGGGGTCCGGGCAGGCAGGGTCAGACACCGGAACATGGGGTCCGGGCAGGCAGGGTCAGATACACGGCCAGACATGGCGGGTGCGCTCAGCCACGGCTCTAGTCTGCAGTCGTCTATCTAAAGTCGTAATGATTTCAGATCAAGAAATCGTAGAATAGAAAGAGAATGCAAACGGACACAAAACTCCGCAACACAATTAAATTGTTTCCATTACAAAATTGAAGTATATTATGGGGCTATGTCTTCTCATATCTCTACAATAAATTAAACGAAATACACCGACGCACCTGTACCCGATTCCAGTTTCTTCCGGTTTAATCTGGTTACCTGTGCTTACTCCTGTGCTGCGGACGGGGAGTGAACAGAATGCTGAATGGGTCTCACCTGAGGTAGCAGTCAGCAGTGTCAATAAAGGGAAGTGGCCGTGCTCTCTCACCTGAGGTAGCAGTGTCCGGCGGAGAGGAGCCAGCGGTCCGAGATGAGCGTGGCGCCACACTGGTACTCGCCGTCCCGGTACATGGCGGCCTGCCACGGCCACGCGCCCGGGCTCGAGTTGCCGCCGCCCACGATCCTGCAGGTCACAGGCGCAGGTCACACACGGTCACATACCTGATGCGTCACACCACGTCACAGCCACGGGCACAGTCACACATTTGCGACGTCATTATGTCATGGACACGCCAGTCTTCATCAGTCTCCTGATGAAGGCCCATGGCTGGCGAAATACTTTAGACCTCTCTAGATTGTTTTTACTTTATAGCGATAATTAGGTTAACACATTATTACTAGATGACATTCGAACACAGGGATAACGGTGTGACCTTACGTGTCGGTATGCGCCTATAACGAGAGCCGCGCGAGGGCTAACAACACTGAATACAATTTCCACTGGTAATCGACGACTGATAATCGATAATCGGCTGATAATCGATAATCGGCTGATAATCGATAATCGGCTGATAATCGATAATCGGCTGATAATCGATAATCGGCTGATAATCTATAATTGTCTTATGGCCGTCGCAGGACTGCTCTGGCCTGTCGCTGTTTGTCCCGGGACTGACCCGGGGCTGACCCGGGTTTGACCTGGGGATGACCCGGGTTTCGACCCGGGACTTCATCCGGGAGTTCGGGACTGACCTGGTCTGTCACTGTCTAGTATCTGACCCGGGATTTGACCTGGATTTTGACCCGGGGTTTGACACGGGGTCAGGATACTAACCTGGCCTGTCGCTGTTTGACCCGGGGTTTGACCCGGAGTTTATCCCGGGGTCAGGGGACTGATCTGGCCTGTCGCTGTTGAACCCGGAGTTTGACCCAGGGTTTGGCCCGCAGTTTGACCCGAGGTCAGGGACTCACCTGGCCTGTCGCTGTTTGACGCGGGGTCGCAGGCCACACTGCAGCTGGTCACAGGTGACGTGTAGCGCCGTCTGACGGGGGCACGAGTCTTCCGAGAACACCAGGCTGGCCCTGCGGAGCGCCGGTACACGGTCAGACGGCGCGGTACATTGCTTTGTACTGGCGACTTGATTGACGGGTCACACGAGTGAATATGTGACCGGGTCGATTGTGCCGCAGGCAAAACGGCTGCGACCGCCTGCGACAGACAATATTAAACTGTAATTCTCATGTCAATGCTGCCAAATAATCGATGGCAAAAAGCGCTAACTACAACTGCTTGGAGACGATAACTAATAACTATGCGTTCTGCAATATTTGCCGCCCACGTTGTGAACTTGGATTGCACAATATGAGCCTGTCCAAGGGGTCGTTCAGTTTGAGGCTAACAGCTGAGGCGAGTGAGTGAAAAATGGTCTTACTTTTCTGGCTCCGGCAGAACTGTGTTCGGTGAGAAGAGGAGTTTGAAGAAGGGTTCGTCTGTGGTTTCTATGGGGGTCGCCGATACGTTGGGTCCGATTGGCTTCACCTCTTTGGCGTCCCTGAAACAGAGTGGCGAAACGGTGACAATAACCACTCAAAATACACTGAATACTCGTCATGTCTGAAACTACGACGTGCTTCAAAACCTATGAAGCGCGTACCTGTTTGGATATTTTTATTTTATTTGTAAATGGTTAATTTGCTACCCATTAACCCGCGTTTGACCGAGGTCTCAGCCGAACGCCATTGACCGGGGGAGGGGGGGGGGGATATTACCCCCTCGTTATCTCCGGGACAAATGATCGCAGCGAGACGCGCAAAGCGGCATTCGAAATTTCCCAATGAGACGCATCTAAAGCATACTCGACATTTTCGAATTGAGGTCACATCAGGTCAAGGTCGGGTCAAAGGTCAACATCGAGACATTTGAGTTTATGGGCCATGCTTTCCATCCGAAGCCTTTGATTGCGACCATGATCACCCAAAGTGCTCCCAAAGGTATAATACACATCCCGTATGATCTAAAGTGAGATTGTTGGCAAAGGTCAAGGTCAATCTCAGGTCACAAAAGGTCACTATGCACAGAAGATTTTCGAAAGTCATGCGACACATGTTTTATGGGCTATTTTACACGTATACTTCGAAAGTGATAGTCATTTTACCATCTGACCTCATTTAAGTGAATTTAGTGTCAAGCTCAGGTCAAGTTCAGGTCACATATGGTCACAATTTAAATTGATAAATCTAAATAAAAAAGGCATGCTTCTAGACCAGTTTTGTTTCAGAAATACAGTGCTGGCATTTATTTGTCTGTATCTGGTCACTAAAAGACAAAAAAAAACATTTTCAAAATATGAAGTCATGACTCATGAATTACTCATATTTAGGGAGTCATAAGTCAATCAAAAATAAAGATATTGCTTTGCAATTTGGCTTAGGTATTGTCCATATGTGGTTCTCCAACATATATTCCGTTTTTTAATGTCGGAAAATTGGGATTTTGAAGGTATTTTTCCCAAACAAATCGTTTATTTTTATTTAAGGGGGAGGGGGTCAAAAACCAAACGTTTCAAAAATCCAAGACAGCCATTTTGTTGTAGCCCTTGTCATTTACTATCTTCTGACGTTTTTATTCTTCAATTGTCTCCAAAAATGGCCTTTGTACGGCCTGCTAAAGTTTAGCTGATTTGTTCGTCAAACTCGTATGTAGTGACGTCACTAAATTGGCTATATCTCTTTTTTCCGACGAAATTGCTTTATTTTGGCACGGAAGACGTACAATTGATGTAGGAGAAGATACCCCAAGTTTCGCGTTAATAACGCTGTTGGTTTTTGAGGTATGGCGAAAATTCGTTGGGGGGGGGGGGGGCATATTGCCCCCCGGTCAAGCGCGGGTTAATATACATTTTAGTCGTACGTCGTGCACCGAACCCACTGATGTAGGTGATGATGTGGGCCGTGCGCGGGTTAACCCGCGCCGTGCCGGTGCTCGGCGCCACCTTCGACGTGCCGGGGTGGGGGGAGTTTCGACGCTCCCTCTAACTCGGCTCCTATAAAACTTGGCAAAAACCAAAAACACCGTTCGAAAGCTCGTCAAAATGAATTTTGAAACTATTTCAGGCAATTTTTTATCAGGTCAATATTGAGGTCACCAAAGGTCATCCAGGGTCAAATTTTCCAGTTTAAGGACTTCGCTCCAGACAAGCCCAGATATCACAGGAACTATGATAGATAGGAACAAACAGAAAACAAAACAATGGAAAGCTATTGAAATATGCAATCGCTGAGGTGTCCTCAGATTTGAGCTAAGGTCAATAGTTTAGGCTCCAGAGCTCATCAAATGTCAAAAGGGTTATTTTTTAGCAAAACAGTTTTCACAAATATCTTTTTACCTAAAAAAGATACGGCAATAATTTTGACGCCATCGTGTTTGTAATCTCAAGGTGCTTTGAGTCATATTCATGATGACCAGGTTAGGTCAACTTAAAAATTTGACCTCAGGTCAAGGTCAATTATTGACCCAATTAGGTCATGTTGCACATCGGAAGACGTGCCTCGACGAGACAAATACATTGGTGCCAGTTTCACGTCTCTATCTTGATTTTGTCGGGAGTTATTGACAACAAAGTGTTGGTAATTTCGGCTGACCTCAGATGACCCTGTAGGGGTCACTGAACCAACATTGCACATGGGTCTTCAAGAATGGCCTATAGTAACATGATCCAGAAGTAATTGGGCTGATATAATGCGTATCCTCAGAATAGAAAACATTTTAATATTTCCCCATTGACTTATAATGGGAGGTCACGAAATTGACCCGACCTTAGGTCACCGATATCGAAAATCCGAGATAAACGAATTGATGGTACCATTGCTATTATGAAATCCTGTAAGTACGAAATCGATCGGCCAAAAACTGTGGCTGTGGTACGACCGCACACTTTTTTTTGGAGGTGGGGTCACGTGATCTGGTCTGGTGACCTGACCTGAGATGACCCGTGATAATTTTTTTAAAACAATATGTGGGAAATTGATGCCTCAAGAGCGGTGCCAAAAACGGCGGCGCTGCGCGCCGCCGTTTTTTCTCTATCCTCGAAAAACCTTAGGGGGGGGGGGGGGGGGGGGGGGGCGTCTAACCCCCGGCACGGTGCGGGTTTAAGGAAGCATTAGTTTTCAATTGTCTGAATCTTTTAAGCCACTTTTTCGATTGAATCGATCCATTTACTCCATCTATAACGACCCCGAGACCCCGAGAAGCCCTGCTTGCCCATATCCCACTCTCCCTTCCGCGCTCTCTCTCTCTCTCTCTCTCCACTCACTGGTAGGTGAGCGCCTTGCAGACGGCTCTGCCCAGCTCCTCGGCTCCCCAGCCTCCTCTGCTCTGCCGGACCACCCCGTCCAGCCGGTCGACACAGAGCCGACCCCAGACGCCTCGCTTCCTGACCAGCAGGAGCCCCGACTGGCTGTACCGGTCCCTTCCCGCCTGGGCCTCCGACGCCGACGTGTCCAGGGTGACGCAGTGGCGCTCATCAGCGCCATCTGCACAGTCAAACTTGCCGTCACAGAGGGCGCTGCGATCGACGCAGTGTTTGGCCTCGGGGCAGATGAACTGGTCCGGACGGCACCATTCTGTGGGAGAAGAAGAGACGAGTTAGTTTAGGCCCAGTTAGCGGAGGGTTGTTGGCTCATTCGATATGATGGTAAATGCTCTCTGAAGGAATCGCATTAAATGGAAGCTGGTGATATTCGAATTTGTAACGGGTCAACACCCCAATGGCTCAACGTCTCAACGGGCTAACGGGTGAACGGATCAACGGGTTGACGGGCTAATGGGCTGCTAGGTCAACGGGCCAACGGATTGACAGGTTAACGATCGCCTACCTTCAGCTGGACTAGGCAAGATCAGCCCGAAGGCATCTACAAAACGACTGGGCGCCACATATCCTGAGTTGCCGAGGCGCTCTAAAGCCCAAATCATCATCATCTACACAACGACTTGACTCGCTCTCACTTGCCTCTGCACTCTGCCTCTCCATCCTCTCACTCTGCCATCTGCCTCTCCATTCTCTCTCTATCTCTCTGCCTCTGTCATCCTCTCTCTGCCTCTCCATCTTCTCACTCTGCCCTCTGCCTCTCCATCCTCTCACTCTGCCCTCTGCCTCTGCCATCCTTTATCTGCCTCTGCCATCCTTTATCTGCCTCTCCATCCTCTCACTCCGCCCTCTGCCTCTCCATCCTCTCTCTCTCTCTGCCATCCTTTATCTGCCTCTCCATCCTCTGCACTCCGCCCTCTGCCTCTCCACCCTCTCTCTGCCTCTGCCATCCTTTATCTGCCTCTCCATCCTCTCACTCTGCCCTCTGCCTCTCCACCCTCTATCTGCCTCTGCCATCCTTTATCTGCCTCTCCATCCTATCACTCTGCCCTCTGCCTCTCCATCCTCTCTCTGCCTCTGTCATCCTCTCTCTGCCTCTCCATCTTCTCACTTTGCCCTCTGCCTCTCCACCCTCTCACTCGACCCTCTGCCTCTGCCATCCTTTATCTGCCTCTCCATCCTCTCACTCCGCAATCTGCCTCTCCACCCTCTATCTGCCTCTGCCATCCTTTATCTGCCTCTCCATCCTCTCACTCTGCCCTCTGCCTCTCCACCCTCTCTCTGCCTCTGCCGTCCTTTATCTGCCTCTCCATCCTCTCACTCGACCCTCTGCCTCTCCCCCCTCTCACTCGACACTCTGCCTCTCCACCCTCTCACTCGACCCTCTGCCTCTCCATCCTCTCACACTGCCCTCTGCCTCTCCATCCTCTGCCCTCTGCCTCTCCACCCTCTCACTCGACCCTCTGCCTCTCCATCCTCTCACACTGCCCTCTGCCTCTCCATCCTCTGCCCTCTGCCTCTCCATCCTCTCACTCTGCCCTCTGCCTCTCCACCCTCTATCTGCCTCTGCCATCCTTTATCTGCCTCTCCATCCTCTCACTCTGTCCTCTGCCTCTCCACCCTCTCACTCGACCCTCTGCCTCTCCACCCTCTCACTCGACCCTCTGCCTCTCCACCCTCTCACTCGACCCTCTGCCTCTCCACTCTCTCACTCGACCCTCTGCCTCTCCATCCTCTCACACTGCCCTCTGCCTCTCCATCCTCTCACTCCGCCCTCTGCCTCTCCACCCTCTATCTGCCTCTGCCATCCTTTATCTGCCTCTCCATCCTCTCACTCTGCCCTCTGCCTCTCCATCCTCTCTCTGCCTCTGCCTCTCCACCCTCTATCTGCCTCTGCCATCCTTTATCTGCCTCTCCATCCTCTCACTCTGCCCTCTGCCTCTCCACCCTCTCACTCGACCCTCTGTCTCTCCACCCTCTCACTCGACCCTCTGCCTCTCCACCCTCTCACTCGACCCTCTGCCTCTCCACCCTCTCACTCGACCCTCTGCCTCTCCATCCTCTCACACTGCCCTCTGCCTCTCCATCCTCTCTCTCTCTCTGCCATCCTTTATCTGCCTCTCCATCCTCTGCACTCCGCCCTCTGCCTCTCCATCCTCTCTCTCTCTCTGCCATCCTTTATCTGCCTCTCCATCCTCTCACTCCGCCCTCTGCCTCTCCATCCTCTCTCTCTCTCTGCCATCCTTTATCTGCCTCTCCATCCTCTGCACTCCGCCCTCTGCCTCTCCATCCTCTCTCTCTCTCTCTGCCATCCTTTATCTGCCTCTCCATCCTCTGCACTCCGCCCTCTGCCTCTCCATCCTCTCTCTCTCTCTGCCATCCTTTATCTGCCTCTCCATCCTCTCACTCCGCCCTCTGCCTCTCCATCCTCTCTCTCTCTCTCTGCCATCCTTTATCTGCCTCTCCATCCTCTCACTCCGCCCTCTGCCTCTCCATCCTCTCTCTCTCTGCCATCCTTTATCTGCCTCTCCATCCTCTCACTCCGCCCTCTGCCTCTCCATCCTCTCTCTCTCTGCCATCCTTTATCTGCCTCTCCATCCTCTCACTCCGCCCTCTGCCTCTCCATCCTCTCTCTCTCTCTCTGCCATCCTTTATCTGCCTCTCCATCCTCTGCACTCCGCCCTCTGCCTCTCCATCCTCTCTCTCTCTGCCATCCTTTATCTGCCTTTCCATCCTCTCACTCCGCCCTCTGCCTCTCCATCCTCTCTCTCTCTCTCTGCCATCCTTTATCTGCCTCTCCATCCTCTGCACTCCGTCCTCTGCCTCTCCATCCTCTCTCTCTCTGCCATCCTTTATCTGCCTCTCCATCCTCTCACTCCGCCCTCTGCCTCTCCATCCTCTCTCTCTCTCTGCCCTCCTTTATCTGCCTCTCCATCCTCTGCACTCCGCCCTCTGCCTCTCCATCCTCTCTCTCTCTCTGCCATCCTTTATCTGCCTCTCCATCCTCTGCACTCCGCCCTCTGCCTCTCCACCCTCTCTCTGCCTCTGCCATCCTTTATCTGCCTCTCCATCCTCTCACTCCGCCCTCTGCCTCTCCATCCTCTCTCTCTCTCTGCCATCCTTTATCTGCCTCTCCAACCTCTGCACTCCGCCCTCTGCCTCTCCACCCTCTCTCTGCCTCTGCCATCCTTTATCTGCCTCTCCATCCTCTCACTCCGCCCTCTGCCTCTCCATCCTCTCTCTGCCTCTGCCATCCTTTATCTGCCTCTCCATCCTCTCACTCTGCCCTCTGCCTCTCCACCCTCTATCTGCCTCTGCCATCCTTTATCTTCCTCTCCATCCTCTCACTCTGCCCTCTGCCTCTCCATCCTCTCACTCTGCCCTCTGCCTCTCCATCCTCTCACTCTGCCATCTGCCTCTCCATCCTCTGCCCCTCCATTCTCTCTCTCTGCCATCCTTTATCTGCCTCTCCATCCTCTCACTCCGCCCTCTGCCTCTCCATCCTCTCTCTGCCTCTGCCATCCTTTATCTGCCTCTCCATCCTCTGCACTCCGCCCTCTGCCTCTCCATCCTCTCTCTCTCTCTGCCATCCTTTATCTGCCTCTCCATCCTCTGCACTCCGCCCTCTGCCTCTCCATCCTCTCACTCTGCCATCTGCCTCTCCATCCTCTGACCCTCCATTCTCTCACTCTGCCCTCTGCCTCTCCATCCTCTCACTCCGCCCTCTGCCTCTCCATCCTCTCTCTGCCTCTGCCATCCTTTATCTGCCTCTCCATCCTCTGCACTCCGCCCTCTGCCTCTCCATCCTCTCTCTCTCTCTCTCTCTGCCATCCTTTATCTGCCTCTCCATCCTCTCACTCTGCCCTCTGCCTCTCCAGCCTCTCACTCTGCCATCTGCCTCTCCATCCTCTCACTCTGCCATCTGCCTCTCCATCCTCTGCCCCTCCATTCTCTCACTCTGCCCTCTGCCTCTCCATCCTCTCACTGACCGCAGAACTTCTCATCACTGGAGTCGTGGCAGTCCACCACGCCGTCGCACAGTTTGCTGTGAAGGGATTGGGCGCGCAGTCGGTCGGCGCACGTGCAGTCTCGCTCGTCGCTGCCGTCGGCACAGTCCAGCAGCCGGTCACAGCGCGAGGCGGCCGGGACGCAGCCGCCCAGCGTACGGCACGCGAAGTCAGTCGAATCCGTGCAGCCTGCGGGATTAACGGGTTGGGAGGGGGGAGGGGGGGGGGGGGGAGAGAACGGAAGAGTTAGACAAGACAGCTGTGGTAAAAGGTCGGATACGTTTGAGTTGAGGTTGACACAAGTCTTGTCATGAGTTTGCCTGAATAATAATGATCCTCATGATCTTAATGAGGTGGATTTGTGCTTTGTAATGATATCTCAAACAATGCATTTCAATTTGCAATGTTTAGTAGTACATTTGGCATTCAACATTTTTGCGATATACGCATGAAGAAGCACAAGTCGGAATTAAAAGAAAGAGAATGTTTGACATGGATTTGAGCAATTATTACTACTAAAATAATAGATACGAATTGAAAAAAATGTCAGAGAATCTGATCTAATACCAGATCAAATAATATAATATTTGGGATCTGGGATCACTGTCAATTGGTACAGTCAGCTGTATGTAGTCGTCTTGAGTCATTTTCTGTCACAACCAAACTGGTTGCAGCCGTCACATCTGGATGCATGTCAATGTCGGTTCTGTTTTGTTCGTATCAGCTCGCGTTCCGTTTCCTGGCATCCGGTACCAAGGAGTCTTATCCTACTTGTCTTGAGTCTAAGATCGAGTCCAAGATCAAGTCGAATCCATTCTCAGAGTCCATTCCCCAGAGTCCAAATGTGCGTCTGAGTCTGTTTCGTCATATCGGTCATATCGAGTCAGCGACGGAGCTTGTGATAGCCAAGGAGGTCTTATGCAAGAGGGAGCCGTTTGGGAGAAACAGAGAGCTTGTCAGGACATAGGAGCCAAGCAGAGATTGTCTGGCAAGATGATTTCACAGTTTGCCGTCACAGAGGAGAGCATACATAGTATGGGCGGCGAGTTGCGGGAAAATGTAGGAGCTGCCCGACAGCTCGACAGCAGCTAGAGACTGGCAGTCACAGACAGATCGAGAAAAGAGACTGACAGCAGATAGAGAGAAGAGACTGCCAGCTCGACAGCAGATAGAGAGAAGAGACTGACAGCTCGACAGCAGATAGAGAGAAGAGACTGACAGCTCGACAGCAGATAGAGAGAAGAGACTGGCAGTCACAGACATATCGATAGAAGAGACTGACAGCTCGACAGCAGATAGAGAGAAGAGACTGACAGTCACAGACAGATCGATAGAAGAGACTGACAGCTCGGCAGCAGATAGAGAGAAGAGACTGGCAGTCACAGACAGCAGATAGAGAGAAGAGACTGGCAGTCACAGACAGCAGATAGAGAGAAGAGACTGGCAGTCACAGACAGATCGATAGAGGAGACTGACATCATATATAGAGAAGAGACCGACAGCAGATAGAGAGAAAAGACCGACAGCTCGACAGCAGGTAGAGAGAAGAGACTGACAGCTCGACAGCAGATAGAGAGAAGAGACTGGCAGTCACAGACAGCAGATAGAGAGAAGAGACCGACAGCTCGACAGCAGGTAGAGAGAAGAGACTGACAGCTCGACAGCAGATAGAGCGAAGAGACCGACAGCTCGACAGCAGATAGAGAGAAGAGACTGACAGCTCGACAGCAGATAGAGAGAAGAGACTGACAGCTCGACAGCAGGTAGAGAGAAGAGACTGACAGCTCGACAGCAGGTAGAGAGAAGAGACTGACAGCTCGACAGCAGATAGAGAGAAGAGACTGACAGCTCGACAGCAGATAGAGAGAAGAGACTGACAGCTCGACAGTAGATAGAGAAAAGAGACTGCCAGCCACCGAAGAGTTAACAGTCGCAGAGAAGTAGCAGCTGTGAAGGCGCTGAGAAGGAGGAGGTGCAGCTCTGACTACGGAGGACAGTGAAGTATCCATGCCGAGTAGAATTAGAAGCCACAGACGAGTTAGGTGTCAGTGGGACACGACACTCACTGGCGGCGGTTCGGTTCCTTAGCAGGGAGGCCAGGGTGGGTCGGGCCGGCGGCTGGCTACCGGCGACTGCTCCCCCGAGGTGCGCTGTTCCGACCTCATTGTCGGCCTCCTCCGCCACCTCTGCCGGCTCCGAGCTGCCCTCTGCCGGCTTTGAAGTGCCTTCTGTTGGCTCGTGCCACAGGGAGGGATTTGAAGGCAGCGGCGGCGAGCTGGCGCTGGGCTGGCTCGGTGCCGCTGTGGTGACCGCCGCCTTAGTAGTCGAGCGGCTGGGGTCGGCTGCAGAGTTCGTGGGACGACCAGTGGGGAGGCTGTTTTGGCCTGTGATAGCCATCGGCTGCAGGGTCGCCCCCGCCCCCGCCGCCGCCCACGACTTCTGAGCGGCCACCTCCACTTCATTCTGTCCAGGCTGCTTCTGGAAACGGGCGAAGATCTTGTCCAGGATGTCCTGTACACTCTCTCCCTCGCGGTAGTGAATCACGTGCACAGGCGAGCTGTTGGGCAGCCGGGTGGTGTGACGCAGCAAGTTCCGCCGCTTGCCGAGTGGCGGCGCCACCGTCGTACCGCGCAGCGCCGCGAACAGCGGAGCAGCTGCCCGGTCATACTCACCTCCGTCGGGGTTGGTTCTCTCGCCGTGGAAGCGCATCAGTTTGTGGGAGAGCTTGCCGCGCGAGCTGCCGGCGGCGGTGCGGTTCCCTCCTCGAGGTGGCGCTCGAGTCGGGAACCCCGACAGCTGGTGAAGCCTGTCAGAGAGACTGCCAGTCGGCCCGGTCTGCGGCCGGCCGGACGCGAGGCCGGGCGCGGCGGTCGGCACCGGTCGAGGCCAAGGCGACCCCGGCGTGCCTCCCGCCACCTTCACTCGAGTGAAGTTAGCCAGAGCTCTCAGCACGGAGCTGCTCAGGCGACTAACGAACGGCCGTCGCGGTGGCGGCGGCGGAGGTCGATTCTGTAGACCTCCAGCCACCTCTCGCCGCAGAGCGCGACCGTTCCCGCGCCGATCCACCCGCGTGCCGTTGATGGAGATGTTCGCTAGCTCGAGCAGCTTCGTGTTGGTCCGCTGCGGCTCACCGGAGGTCCGGCTCTTGTCGTGGCCGAGGAAGGGCGCCAGGAGTTTGCGCCGCGCGACTTCGTCATTCAGCAGGAGCTGCAGCTGCTGCTGGTCCATGTTGGCCACCAGCGCTGGGTAGCGCAGCGCGATCAGACGGAACAGGTTGAGCAGCTGCTCCCTGCTGGGCGAGGAGACGTCCCCAGTGGCGCTGGGCCCGTCCGGTGCCCCGCTCAGAGCACTACCCAGCGCTCCTGCCAGCATGCTGCTGACACCAGTCGACGGCAGCGGCGACTGGGGCGGCTGGGGAGACGCGCCTGCTGCCGACTGGGGGGAGACCACCACGCTCCCGGCGCTGTCAGCATCATCAGCAACGTCCTCTGGATCGTCGTCACGGTCCGGCTGCTGCGGCTGGGTCGGCGGTGGCGGCGGTGTGTCGGGACCAGCCACTGACGGAGGCCGAGGTCGTGACGGCCGGTACACTCCCGAATATGACGTCACCGGCAGTAGGGCGGGCCGCGTCGGTCTGACGTCACCACCGGCCGGAGCCGCGCTCACCACCACCACGCGCTGCGTCGTGGCCGCCGTCGGCGCCGGCAGCGGGCGGCGGGTCGGCGGCCACGTGACGAAGGCGATCCCGAGTCTGTTCACCCCGCCAGCCGGCTCCAGAAGCTGGCTCGGGTCTGGTCCGGTCTGGTCTGCGTGGTCTGGTCTGGTCCGGCTTTCTTCACGGACCTCGGATGTGCTGACCTCGGTGTGGTACTCGGTGCTGGAGGCGGTGGGACGCGAGGACGGTCGCGTGGAGGGACGTGGGCGAGGACGGTTGGGGAGAACGGAGGCAGGTCGAGGCCTGGAAGCGACACCGGGACGGGACGAGGCTGGGGAAGACGGCCAACGGAACGCCGTCCCCGGGTTGAACTGCGCCTGCGAGCTTGCGTCATCTTTGTCTTCTTTTGGCAGAATTCGCAGCGTCTGTTGTATGGAGACACTCTCTGGCAGCGGGATCGACGCATAGGACTGTCTGGTCGGAGTCGAGCCGGCACTCGTCGACTGCTGCTGAGCGACTTGAACATACGGTCGTCTGGTGGTGGTCACCTCAGGAGAAGGTGTACCGAGGCTGGGGTCTTCGAGTGCCGGGACACCACTCGGCGTGTACCTGTGCTCCTGCTGGCTGAGGTCGGGCCACGGCCGGACCGTGACCGCAGGTAGGTAGTCGCCACCTCGCTGGACCCCACCGCCATCCGTAAAGAGACTACCAGGCCGGCTGACAGACTGCGCGAACGCCGGTATGATGGGGTTCCAGGGGTTGTAGTCGTAGATGGAGGTCTCCGGGTGGCTCTGGCTGGCCGGCGCCGGCCGCTGCTGCTGAGGCCAGGTGTTGGTCTGCACTGCCGGAGCCGCCGCTGAACCTGCCGATCCCAGCTGAGCCCAGGCTGGAGCCGGAGCTGAGGTGGGTGCCGGAGCTGGAGCCAGCCCGCCGAAGTAGGCTGTGCCGACCTGGATGTCTGTGTAGTGGGGAGGGCCAGCCGGCCTCGGGGGGTCAGCCGGCCTCGGAAGATCAGCTGGCCTCGGAGGGTCAGCCGGCCTCGGAGGGTCAGCCGGCCTCGGGGGGTCAGCCGGCCTCGGAGGTGTCTGGGAGTTTGTCGGGGCCGAGAGGTCGACGTACCCAATCCTATTTACTCCCTGGGCCACGCTGGCCGCCAGGAACGGCGCCAGCTCCGTGACCACTTCGTCAGAGATGGGCTTGTCGTTGACGTCATACGAGATGGGCTTGTCGTCGACGTCATACGAGATGGGCTTGTCGTCGACGTCATAGGAGATGGGCTTGTCGTCGACGTCATAGGAGATGGGCTTGTCGTCGACGTCATAGGAGATGGGCTTGCCGCCGACGTCATACGAGATGGCTTCTTCAGTCGTGGTATCGTAGAAGTCTTCGTAGAAGGAGTTTTCGGTTGTGTCATCATAATATATGGCCTCTTCGGTGACGCCATCACTGTTTGGTAGATCGGTATTTTCTCGGATGGCATTAATCGGGGTGTTAAATGGCACTGATGGGTCTACAGTGGAGACATCTACAGGTGAAGTGTCTACTGGAGTGCGGTGTTCTGGAGCGTGGTTTGCCAAAGCGTGGTCTGCCAGAGGATTGTTCGCGGGAGCGTGGTTCGCCGGAGGATGCTCTCGGATTTCGGTGAAAGGGCCTGAGTCAGTTTCTTTGGGAGTATTGTTCGTAGACGTGCTAACACCAGGGCGTATATCAGTTGCCGTCGCCTCCGTGAAGTCTAACTCAGCCGTCTCCGCCGTCTTCACTGCAGGTTCGTCAGCCAGCCGCGACTCCGGCTCTGTGACGTCACTCCCTGGCTCTGTGACGTCACTCAAATCCGTCCTGTCAGCGGCCGGTTCGGACCGCGGCTCCTCCTGCGGCCCAGCGCTGCCGCCTGTCTCCTGCTCCGTCTCCTGTCCCGTCTCCTGCTCCGTCTCCTCTCCCTTCTCCTCTCCCGTCTCCTGTCTCGTCTCCTGCTCCGTCTCCTGCCCCGCATCACTGGAGTCATCATGTGCCTCCTCGTGAGCCATAGGAGAACCCTCCTGCTCTTCCGTCGCTACCGGTACTGGCGCTTTGCTCTGGTCTCCATCGTTGCGTTCTGTCGCTGTGGCCGACTTCCCACCAGCTCCTGTCTCCGCAGCCTGCTCCGTCCTGGCCGGCTCGACAGGCGAGTCGGGGGCTTCAGAGGCAGCTCGCTCGGTGCTGGCAGCGGTGTCGGGCTGTCTGGGCGCTGGCGCGGCTGTGGAGGGGGCCGTCCCGTCTCGTCCCGTCTCGTCGGCGGCAGGTCGGGTGCCGGTGGGTTCGGTCTCCTGACGACGACTGCCGCCGCCACCGCGGGATATGAAGGGTGCGTTCGAGGCTCCGTCCTTCTGGTCGCCTGTGAACATAGGTTAGAGGAAGGTCAGAGGGAGGTCAGAGGGAGGTCAGAGGGAGGTCAGAGGAAGGTCAGAGGGAGGTCAGAGGGAGGTCAGAGGGAGGTCAGAGGGAGGCCAAACAGGCCTGATAAGTCCTGTGGACACAGGTCAGAGGAAAGTCAGAGGGAGGTCAGAGTGAGGTCAGAATGAGGTCTGAGTGAGGTCAGAGGGAGGCTAAACAGGCCTGATGAGTCCTGTGGACACAGGTCAGAGGAAGGTCAGAGGGAGGTCAGATGAGGTCAGAATGAGGTCTGAGTGAGGTCAGAGGGAGACCAAACAGGCCTGATGAGTCCTGTGGACACAGGTCAGAGGAAGGTCAGAGGGAGGTCAGAGGGAGGTCAGAGGAAGGTCAGAGGGAGGTCAGAGGGAGGTCAGAGGAAGGTCAAACAGGCCTGATGAGTCCTGTGGACACATGTCAGAGGAAGGTCAGAGGGAGGTCAGATGAGGTCAGAGGGAGGTCAGAGGGAGGTCAGAGGGAGGTCAGAGTGAGGTCTGAGGAAGGTCAGAGGGAGGTCAAACAGGCCTGATGAGTCCTGTGGACACATGTCAGAGGAAGGTCAGAGGGAGGTCAGATGAGGTCAGAGGGAGGTCAGAGGGAGGTCATAGGGAGGTCAGAATGAGGTCTGAGTGAGGTCTGAGGGAGGACAGAGGGAGGACAGAGGGAGGTCAGAGGGAGGTCAGAGGGAGGTCAGAGGGAGGTCAAACAGGCCTGATGAGTCCTGTGGACACATGTCAGAGGAAGGACAGAGGGAGGTCAGATGAGGTCAGAGGGAGGTCAGCGGGAGGTCAGAGGGAGGTCAGAATGAGGTCTGAGTGAGGTCTGAGGGAGGACAGAGGGAGGTCAGAGGGAGGTCAGAGGGAGGTCAGAGTGAGGTCTGAGGAAGGTCAGAGGGAGGTCAAACAGGCCTGATGAGTCCTGTGGACACATGTCAGAGGAAGGTCTGAGGGAGGTCAGCGTGAGGTCAGAGTGAGATCTGAGGGAGGTCAGAGGAAGGTCAGAGGGAGGTCAGAGGGAGGTCAGACAGTATGACACGTACCGCACGGTCCGACATACCAGAGCGTGGTTGAACTGACGAGGTTTGAGGTGGCAAACATATTGCTAGTCTTCGCATACACGATGACATTAGCGATATTTAGGAATCGATTATCAGACTTTGAATGAGATACGTCACGCTTACCATAGCAATGACAAAGCCGTCTCGAAACCGTGATAAAGTCGTCACGGAGTCGTCACGTCTGTCTACCCTTATTACCATCTAGGCGGAGTTTGCGGTGACGCCGGCTGGCTCCGCAGTCCGCATCCTTCGCTGCATCACCTGTTCCTATCCCGTCTCATCCGACCTTCATACGATGTCATTATGACGTCATTATGACGTCATTATGACGGCTGAGTATCGCTTCAGCCCGAGAACTCGCTGAGTCGGAGGCGAATGCTGTGTTTGGGTGACGTATATAGGTAGCCTCATGGTTCTTGTGATCAATTGGGTTATGTTTCCATTGTTTTAATTATTATAGCATGCATTGGATACTTATCTACTGCACTTAAATTACGTACTTTCCAAAAGTAAATGTAAAATAATCTGAACCATCGCTTCGCTTGCCCGTTAACCTGCTCGGCTTTGACACACTGTACAGCTGCACGGTAATACCTACCTATTTTCTTAAAAGAACTAACTGACTGAGAAGTTCGACTCACGTTTGATCTCGATGCTGTCAATGTCGACACTGATGGCCCGGAAGGCGCGTGGCTCGAGAGACATCACCTCCTGGGTCACCACGTCCCGCACGGCTTCTTCCGTGTTCAGCACCGACCTGAGGTCAAAGGTCAACAGGTCAAGGGTCAGGGTCACCACATACCTGAGGTCACGGGGAAACAGATCAAAGGTCACGGTCACCAAAGACTTGAGGTCACCGGTCAACAGGTCAAAGATCAGGGCCACACTGACCTGAGGTCATTGGTCAACAGATCACCAGGTTAAAGGTCAGGGCCACCACGGACCAGAACACAGGACGCAGCGGAACGGCTGAAGCAGTTTTCTCCCTGCCGTTCCACCGTCACCGCACGTTGTCCTAGTCACGCCACTAAATACCTTTCCTGTCACGGGTGGGTGCCCTGGGATGGCGCCGGCTCCGGTCGTGCGGGTTCGTTAGTGGAGCGTGACCGGCACTGCTGAGCGCACACTGTCTCCGCGCCGGCGTGGGAGGGGCTCTGTGTGGATGTCTGTGTGTGAGGGGTGATTGTGTGTCTGAAGGAGACGAGTACTGCAGCTTATGACTGCCGCGGGCTATGGCTGCTGTTCCTGGGGCACGGCAGCAGACAGGTACCGTCAGACAGGTTCCCTGACAGGTACCGTCAGCGAATGTCCGCTCTGGAGCTGTTAGACTGACGGCATCACACGACAGTCAGACTGACAGACTGACGTCATACGAGCTGTTAGACTGACGGCATCACACGACAGTCAGACTGACAGACTGACGTCAGACGAGTTGTCAGACTGACGGCATCACACGACAGTCAGACTGACAGACTGACGTCATACGAGCTGTCAGACTGACGGCATCACATGACAGTCAGACTGACAGACTGACGTCAGACGAGCCGTCAGACTGACGGCATCACACGACAGCCAGACTGACAGACTGACGTCAGACGAGCTGTCAGACTGACGGCATCACACGACAATGTCACAAAGCCACAAAAGACTATCAGCGTGCCAAAACCTGTCTAAAAGCGGTCTCAGCCCATGACGAGCTTCCAAGGACCGCTGGGACAGTCAGGGACAGTCAAGGCCGCCAGAGATCATGATGACAGTATACTCAGCCATGATTTACATGACTGTAATGAGTAGAATCAAATATTTTCAGCACGAGGCTTTGTTTTCGTAGGTGCAATTTAGTATATGACTCACACCAAGGGCGTCGCCGTAGGGGGGGGGGGGGGGGGGACACCGTCCCCCCGGTCGTCGGACTGGGGGGATTATCCCCCCCAGTTTTGGAGACATAAATTCATACTTTGTTCGGACATATCGCAGGTCTCAATATCATCAAAAGCATTAGGAAAAAGTATCAGTGGAATCGAAGAATTGAAGGGATCAGGACAATATTTGTACTTTTCTTGAAGGATGTTAACAGGAATTTAAATGAAATTTCGGTAGCAGAAAACGGGCATATTATGGCGTTAATGTGCCCTATCTGTTGTGTAGGCACACTTTGTGGTTACTGAAAGGAAACATCGGCCGATAGTTTTACGACATGAAGTTGTTTTGTGCGCATGTCACTTCCAAGTCACTTCGACCGAATAGCTGCAAAGCAATAAGCTTCTGAAAACCATGGGTATGGTCGGGCCGGTCATACGTATATTTGTCCCACTAGTTGACGGAAGACCTCGCTCCGCTCGGTAATCAAACTGTTTATGCCGGGGCCCGAACTCCTTACCTCGGAAATTTATCTATTCAAAAGCTTCGGACTACATTTATAAAACAAAATATGCAAGCAATTGCGTTCAAGTTCTGCCCAAATGCGTTCGAAGTTTGCAAACCGAGGTAGTTTTCGGATAACTACTTCATCCATTATTCCAAGTACATGAGTTATTTCATCCGCATCCGTCTCGGCCAGCCGTCCACAAACGACTACCCCGCACAACGAGCCATCGGCAGTCACCGGTTCCGGGGCGATCCGTCCTCCTGATACAGATACGGGCACCTCGGGTCGGTCAGCATGCAGCACAGCATGCAGCACTTCCTCAGCGCTGAGCTTATGAGGAAGATATCAAAACGCCAGTGACGTTGCCTGGTATCGCACCATCGACCTCATAAATAGCTATCAAACCCCTGACCCTGACCCCCATGACTACCGAGCCAGTATCTCCCGAAGGCAAAATCAAAAAGTCAGTCCAGTGGCAGCCGGGTGGCGCATATGATTTCTGATATTCACGGCATATTAAGAATAATTCGAATTGCACTCTATTGCGATCATGGATCGACGGAAAATTTGCATAAGATAGCGGGACCCTACATCCCACTAACATGCCAAATTTCGAGTTTTTGACTGAAAGGCGCGCGGAGTTATTAACCCGCGAGTTACTGGGGTATATTTCATACCGCGACTTACTGGGGGGGCTATTTTTTGCCCCCCTCGGATCTCCGGAACTACTGGACCGATTGTACAAATTCAAACGGCATTCGATAGCCCTGGGAAATTTATCGCGGGAAACATAATATTGTTGACTAAGGGGTCACCGATGACGTCACAGGTCAGGTCCAGTACAGAATGTTTGACCGTGTCAAAAGGATGGATGGAATTGTCGCGCAAAATCGCGATATCAAACGCATAAGCTGTCGATACATTGGTACGATTCGTGTCTGACACTTCTAAGTACCTTTCTAAGCTGTTTATGACCTTGGGTAAGATCAAGGTCATCCGAAGTCACGAGGTCAAACTGCGGATTACGGTCATTAGGCGTTGTAACGCATGTTTATGTTTTTTTTTAGTCTAGAACGCCAAAAATTACCTTGGAACATTGTTTGTTCCATATGAATAGAATTAAAAAGCAAAACGGAAATGCGTTTTTACCGAGAGGGCACCAAGCGCCCGTGAGGTTTCTCGTCAACTTACTAGACAAATTTACATTTGACCCGGCCCGACCCGGCCCGATCCGGCCCGACCCGGCCATACAGACGCTTTTCGGAAGCTAATAACTTTGCAACCACTGCCCCGATTGAGATCGGGTTTTCACCATGGGATAGGACCATCAAATCAATTTTGATTTGGTATGGTGCGTTCTGATAGGGGTGGTACCACAGCGCGTGGCACCCGCAGACGTCGAAATGAACACAAATAATTATTGCTAAAAAATTGTTTCATTTATCTAAGCATTCGTTTTGTATACGCTGAAGCATGTCATGAAGCATGCATGCTTCAGCGTATAAAAAACGAATGCTTAGATAAATCAAACCATTTTTGATCAAGAATTATTGCTTGCTTTTGGCATTGACCCACATGCGCTCAGGACGTACTCCTTTTTGGCGGATTCGAGAAGGGAGATCATGTACAATTTAATAAAACTTAATTTTGATGTTGGCATGAATGGAGGCCTAATAATTTTATGGGGGACTAAAAGCACTAAAAGTTTATGTGGGACTAAAAGGACTATGTGTTACTACCACGTGTGCTCCCGTACCGTTTCATATTTCAACCCTGTTTTAGCTTTACCAGTGCGCGCCCGCTCGGTCATCGCTCAAAAAGGCGTTTTACTGAGCGCTGTTCGGCACACACTACTAGCGCTTTTCGCTAGCTGACGTCACAATGACGTCACGGAAACAGACGCAGCATGAAACAAGACAGAACTCACAGAAGCACTTCCAGACTCTGCTGCAGGGGCATATCACATCTTTGTTTGTTTTTATTTCAGTTTGATTTGTCTCATGCGCCACTATTGAAACACATCCGCTAGCGCTTTCGCCGCTTCTGCGATTTTCCACTAGCAGAAATAGCCTCTCCGCAGGCTACACGGTTCCTATCGTGACGTATTCCCTTCCTGGGTTTTAATTGGCTGACGCCCGGTTGCCATGGAGAACGAAAGCGCTACTAGCGCTACTAGCGGCCGCTAGCGTGCGTCCGAACAGCGCTCTGGTTACCGAGCGGGCGCGAAGCGCCCGTGAGGTTTTTCGTCAATTTACTAGACACATTTACATTTGACCCGGCCCGACCCGGCCCGAGCCGGCCATACATACGCTTTTCAGAAGCTAATAACTTTGTAACCACGGCTCTGATTGAGATCGGGTTTTCACCATTAGATAAGACCATCAAATCAATTTTGATTTTGGTATGGTGCGTTCTGATAGGAGTGGTACCACAGCGCGTGGCACACGCAAACGTGGAAATGCACAAAAGTCATTCTTGATCAAAAATGGCATTATTAATCTAAGCATTCGTTTTTTTTATACGCTGAAGCATGCAGCGCTCCGGACGTACTCCCTTTTTGGCGGATTCGAGTAAGGAGATCATGTACAATTTAATACAACTTAATTTTTATGCTGGCATGCATGGAGGCCTGGCAATTTTTATGGAGGACTAAAAGGACTAAACGGACTATGTGTTACTACCACGTGTGCTCCCGTACCGTTTCATATTTCAAACCTGTTTTAGCTTTACCAGAGCGCGCCCGCTCGGTCATCGCCCAAAAAGGCGTTTTACTGGTTTAGGCATAGTCATGTTGTGAGAGGTGGTCGATTTGTTGTCATTTAAAAGTCATAAGTCAGTCATTTTTGAAGATATCGACTTCAAATTTGGTACACATATTCACCGAACACGTCTTGATCACATATAATCTAGTTTTTGATAATTCTGATTTGATTTGACATTTTTGGGGAAAAAAAAGTATTTGGATTTCTCAAAATTTTGAATAAAAAACTCAAAAATCCGAGATGGCAGTCTGATAGCCCGGTCCGTTATCAGTAATTCGATTTAAGACAATTGAATTGTCTCAAACATTGTACCTTTGACAGCGTTTTCCGCAAACCATTATTTTGCAACAAAACCCGAAGAACATGACGTCACTCTGACGTCATTACCGGTTGAGCTATCATAACCTCATCTTATTCCTTTGGCCAACATGTGTAGAATGGATGTGATAGAAGGTACTGCATGATTGGTGACGGTTCTGGTGTTGTTTTAGTAGATATTGCAAAATAGCGGGGGGGGGGGGGAGAATAGCCCCCCCCCAGTAAGTCGCGGGTTAAGCAATCGGGTGACAAGTGGCAACCGAAAGGCTAAACGGACACTTAGGTGACTGCCACTTCTTGGAATTAGTATATGAAATAGCTCTCTATGTAACACGAATAACTGTGATATGTATCCCGCACAGCGATTAGCGAATCGCCTGGCAGTACATACCTATCGAATATAAAGTCGTTTGAACAATTTACCATGAATATTTCCGAAGAAGTTATTGTTTTTCACCTATGACCTGTTATAGTTTTAAATAGACAAAATAAAGCTGCTAGATACACCTAAACATTGCGTTCCTAAGTAAAAATTACAAGGTAAAAACTGATTTCCATCACTTTGTCGCGAACCGTACTGATGGTTCATTCGGCGCTCCGTCCCCCCCTCCCCACTCAAAAATCCGTGGCGACGCCCCCGACTCACACAATAGTGGCGGCGATGTCATACTTGGTTCGTGCAATAATGCTGCACTCAGCATGACACGTGCCACTGCCTGACAGATGCTATAGACACACTTTCCAGGGAACGGCGATTGCCAGTCGCCATCGGACCTGGCACGGAACGGACCCAGCGCCAACAATACCATCACACAGGGTTGAGTGACTCGTGGGTATGTAGGGCCTTGGACTCGTGATATGACAATTCAATATTCAAGGTCGGTGGAATACTCATTGTTCACGGTGGTGTTTTTGTCTTGCCTCTGGGTTTGGACGTTTTGAAAAGTGTGCGTTCAGTAAGTTTGGAGTCGGGCCTGAGAAGTTTGGTTAGGTGGGATGCCGGGTCAACGTTGTGCTTGAGCACGACAACTCAATGCATTCAGTGTACATGGGTACATCTCATACGGCATACGCGGTACACGTGCCGTGCTCGATTGCACCAACCCAGACCACACAGTAGATGCACATCACACGCCTCACCAGGTGCGGCGCAATACGCGGCTTCATTGCCATTTTTTTTTTAAATCTCCAACAGCATATAATTCAGACGATAGTTGACTACGTGGGTATTTTCCTCCTGTCCAGATGCACCCTGAAGTTGAGGGTTGTCTTACGTGGGCTTTTCCTTCTGTCCAAATGCACCCTGAAGTTGAGGGTTGTCTTACGTGGGCTTTTCCTTCTGTCCAAATGCACCCTGAAGTTGAGGGTTGACTTACGTGGGCATTTTCTTCCTGTCCAGACGCACCCTGAAGTTGAGGGTTGACTTACGTGGGCATTTTTCTCCTGTCCAAATGCACCCTGAAGTTGAGGGTTGACTTACGTGGTTATTTTTCTCCTGTCCAGATGCACCCTGAAGTAGAGTTAACTTACGTGGGTATTTTCCTCCTGTCCAGATGTACCCGGAAGAAGACGGTGAGCGAGTCGTTCCCAAAACGTTCCACGGAGACCCGTCGGAATGCGTCCGACAGATAGCTGTAGCCGTACAGAGTCTCAATCTGCAAACAAAGGCCATCACATTCTGTTAGTTCGGTCACGAGTTTAGTTGAGCCTAGTTGGACTTAAAGTTCAATATTGGAAGTTAGGCGGAGTCAGAATAAACAAACTGAACTATGCAGCGTTTGCACATGCCCAATTTATAGCATTCCAAAAAATCACGCATTTATTCATTCAACAGTTAGTCGCTAAAATACACGGTGCAACTAACAGGATCTTATGGTAAACAGCTTGTTATGTCCTACCAACTGTCGACGTATATGCATATTGTTTTCCTATATCCTTTATCCAGGAAATGACCAATGAAGTTCGTTTGCGGTATTCGGATGATGAACCGCTTCAGTCTCCAGGATAGAATGTTCAAGTCTAAAAGCTGCAACAAACATTCTACGTTTCGGAGTTATTTTGCTTTCAGAAATAATCCGAGTTCCTGATAGCTTCTAGGAATTGTCATGCCCTCCCTGACCAAGTGAAAACAGAGTTCTTATAACAAGGCCAAGGGAAGTTTCACCGGCGCCGACTCTTTAATGATGCACGCACCATTTACTTCAACTTTGTCGTCGGCTCTCGCCTTTCGGCCTCCATACCGACCGCACTTCGAACCGACCAGTGACGATGGCTGTCCATTTCACATCAGACCACCACCCCATACTCCGGCGTTACTCAGCCGTGCGTAAAAACCGGAGCTCCAGCGACCAGATAACTGGCCTCAATCCTGCGTCACCACCTACCGAAGGCGTCCGATGGCGCCTGGCGAAACACTAATCACTTCCTGCTGGGCGGGGCGGCGGACTGCCACGCACGTATTTCCCCGCCTCTTCAGTGTGACTCCCGATCAGACACCCACGCCACCTGTAGACCCAGGTCAGTGTTCCGCTGACACCAATCAAACAAAGCGACCCGGTTGACCCCTCCCGGCTGAACTTCCCAGCCTGCGGGATACGGTGATTTGCCAGTGGTAGACAAAGCGCATTTCACTCATCCCCGCCCGTCCCGGCGCGGCGCGGCACGGCACGGCGCGGCGCGGCGCGGTGCGGCGCCAGTCCAGGCCAGTTTTGCATGCGGATGACCCCATTTCCTATTGCTGTGGGTAGCGTGGTGGCGTGGGCTGGACGCCTGGGCTGCCCGGCTGACCTCTGACCGGCAGTTGGCCAGCTCTGGTGCTTGCTCTCGATGCTACTCTCCGCGGAACCGCTGCGTGCCGCCGCAAACCGCCGCGAACCGCTGCGATCCGCCGCAGAAAAGCCGTGGAACCGCCGCAGAAAAGCCGTGGAACCACCACGGAATCGTCTCGGAGCCCATGAGGAATAACCTCGGAACCATACCGGAAACTCCCGGAACCACCCAGGAACCTCCCGGGAACCTCCCGGAACCGCCCCGGAACCACCCGGGAACCTCCGCGGGACCATCTCAGAACAGCCCGGAATCGCCGAACTACCGTGGAACCGCCCCAGAACTGCCCTGTCACGAAAGCATCCGGAAACGACCCGGAACCGACCCGGAACCGCCTCAGAACCGTCATGAAACCGCCACGGAATCATCCCAAAACTTCCCCGGAACCTCCACGAGCCGCCGCGGGCCGTTACGGTCATCGGGAAAAACTGCTGACCCACTCCGTGACCGGGATATCGGAGCTGCTGGGCCGCAGCGAACCTGATCTGACTCAGAAATAAGCAGGTCTGCGACCGTACAGACCATCCTGGGAGGAGAGGGCATTGTTCGGCCGGCTGTTGAACTTGGTCACGGGGATTCCGGCAGAGGTCACCCTCGACAGGTGAAATCTCACGGTAGTGTTCGAGTAGCGAAATTTGATGTAACGCTGGCAGTCTATTGAGCTATTTAAGCAATTATTTTAACGTAAATGTCTCATGCTCCAATGTCAACAGAGGCTTTATTTGCCCCCGTGTTATATTTGTGTTCTCTTTTTTTTAAAGAAAGTTTTCACTCTGCTGATGACTAAGTCGATAGTATTCATTAATGCCAATACAGGAATGCTCGGATGAAAGACTCACCATTTTCTGGTATCGCTCAGCTTTGTCCTGGAAGTCGACGGACTTGGTGTCGGCCAGACTCGGATGGAAGAAGTCACCGCGCGCCACGCGGAATTTGCCGCTGTACTGCATCTCATCTGAAGAACACAAACGCTGTCATGTCCAGCTCGCTACCGAAGACGAAAAACAAACAGGAATTGAGAGGCATTCCTTAAAAGAGAGGAATGCCACTCAGTTCTTAACTTCCTACTTTCCGTTTACGGGCATGGCTCGGTTCAAGCAATCACCGTAAACTAATAAACTGTCAATACAAATGAATGATTGCGAGCCGGTAAATAATTCCATCGACAAAAATTCGTGTATCAATGATATTTGCATTAATAATGTTACTCTTATATTTCCTACTGTGCACAATGCAGACATTTGTATTGGAATGTCTACCATGACAAAGGGCAACAGCCGTTATCAAACCACAGTCGATACCGCCGGTCAGTTACTCACATTTCATTGCTTCGCCGTCGTCTGTAGTCATCACTGAAAAATACAAATGCATTCCGTTCAGTGATTCATATGCGATAGAAATAATAATGCCAAAAACCAGCTTGTTTTTTATCGATCGAGGTTATTTAAAAGAAAATCACTCGTTCGTATAAAACGAAATTTGATAACCTTGTCCAATGTTGCCTAATTATAACTTATAAACGATGCGTTATGCTATAACGGTAGGCAGGTACAGCAGAACTTTCACCTTAAGGTAAACCAGTTGAGCACCGCAACCATTTTGAGAAAACCGAACAGACCGATATCTGTTGTCTAACTGCTATTTGAACGTACCTCCCAGATAGGCCGCGATGGCCACGATGCCAATCACGGCGATTATGACCGTGACTATGGACACGCTGAGACAGACGCTGCAGAAAGACCGCCGGAAGTACTTCCTGTGGCCCCGGAAATAGAGCTGGAACCACACAGGCCATCCGGTCAGACAGTAGCAGGCTCAGCACAGAGGAAAGACGTAGGAGGAATCGCTTATCGAGAGTAACTACATCGACCTTCCGGAGTAGAAACAACATTGTGATAGGATCGGATAACAGTCAACAGTCGTCGACAGTTAGAGCACATCCTACGTTTTTATCACCTCCGGAAGGTGCCGAAAAGCTTCCTGTCTCCAGTGCTCCTTCCTCTCATCTTTTTGTCTCGTCCACGCGTACGAATATGGTCAGACAAGTGTCACGTCACAGTGAGCAGGCAGCTGATCTTATAAGCCACAACAGCATGTCTTCTTGCGAACAAACAACAGCGACATGCATCTATATTCCTCACGGTGGGGTGCAGCCACCATGCGTGCACAAGCGCGCGCACGCCGCTCAACAACATCGATACAAACAACGTCTCCCGCTTCCCAAACACAACGTCGACATTGACAAATCCGCACTCGGAGCTGTAAACTAAGCTGTGACGTCTACATACCCCATCCTTCTTCTCTTTCCCGCTCTGCAGCTCATCGCTTATCTCCCCCCCCCCCCCCCAGCCGGCAGAGCCACATAACGTCGGCGGCGACACTAACAGAATCCTGATGAGTTGTGCCGGTTCCCATCCCACATATCTCCAAAGATGTCTCGGTAATGTCTCGCATACCTCCCGAGGTGTCCCGGTAATGTCCCGCATACCTCCCGAGGTGTCCCGGTAATGTCCCGCATACCTCCCGAGGTATCCCGGTCCCTGCCCCGCCTACCTCCTGAGGTGTCCCGGTCTATGTCCCGCCTACCTCCCGAGGTGTCCCGGTCTATGTCCATCATATCTCCCGAGGTGTCCCGGTCTATGTCCCGCATACCTCCCGAGGTGTACCGATCTCTGCCCCGCGTACCTCCCGAGGTGTCCCGATATATGTCCCGCATACCTCCCGAGGTGTCCCGGTCCCTGTCCCACATACCTCCCGAGGTGTCCCGGTCTATGTCCCTCATACCTCCCGAGGTGTCCCGGTCTATATCCCTCATACCTCTCGAGGTGTCCCGGTCCCTGCCCCACGTACCTCTCGAGGTGTCCCGGTCTCTGCCCCGCGTACCTCCCGAGGTGTCCCGGTCTCTGCCCCGCGTACCTCCCGAGGTGTCCCGGTCCCTGTCCCACATACCTCCCAGGGTGTCCTGGTCTCTGTCCCGCGTACCTCCTGAGAAGTGTCCCGGTCCCTGCCCCGCGTACCTCCCAGGGTGTCCCGGTCTCTGTCCCGCGTACCTCCTGAGAAGTGTCCCGGTTCCTGTCCCGCGTACCTCCTGAGAAGTGTCCCGGTCCCTGTCCCGCGAGCTGTTTCGGTCCCTGCCCCGCGTAC
Source organism: Chirona hameri (assembly GCA_036785665.1). Lineage (NCBI taxonomy): Eukaryota > Metazoa > Arthropoda > Thecostraca > Balanomorpha > Balanidae > Chirona > Chirona hameri. The sequence goes on along the minus strand of JAXIVJ010001872.1, from coordinate 30,108 downwards.
CTCCTGAGAAGTGCCCGGTCTATGTCTCCCGAGGTGTCCCGGTCTATGTCTCGCGAGGTGTCCCGGTCTCTGCCCGCGTACCTCCTGAGAAGTGCCCGGTCTCTGCCCCGCGTACCTCCTGAGAAGTGTCCCGGTCTCTGCCCCGCGTACATACTGAGAAGTGTCCCGGTCCCTGCCCCGCGTACCTCCTGAGAAGTTCCCGATGTGGAGTCGGCCCACGAGTAGGGCCCCATGCCGCTCAGCGGTGGCGGGTTCACGTAGTGGACGTACTCCGGCTGTGACCCGTACGACAGACTGTCGCCGCTGACCTGTGGAGGGACGGGCAGTGGTCAGATGACAGGTCAGATGACAGGTCAGACGACAGGTCAGACGACAGGTCAGATGACAGGTCAGATGACAGGTCAGATGACAGGTCAGATGACAGGCCAGAGGTCAGGAGACATGTGCGAGGTTACGTTTTGACCATGTGCAAACATGTAAAGCTGCATTGCAATGCTATTCAGTCCGGTTTTGGCTGATATCCCGAAGGAAGTTACGCCAATCATACCAATGGATGACCTTCACGGATTTTTCTGGTCTCTTTGTCGTTGGCAAAAACTTTTTACTGATAAATCGTTCGTCGCAACGCTTCCCTCACGACTGTAAAGTCATTTCAGGCGGCTGTGAACCCAGTCTGACAGTTGGCTTTCAACTTCCGCCCCGGCTCGAACAACAGTCCCTCGCCGAGACCGGTATCCGCGCGTCGCTCTCACGACCGGACATCTCTGTTCCCACGACGCTCTGAACGGGAACTCAGACACGTCAGTCGCAAGTCCATCTTCCATTAGTCCTTTGTTCGTCTCCGTTAGCAGTTATCAGTCGGCAATCTGATCGAAGTGGTCCGCTACTCAGCTAGCTCGCGCCGCCAGGATCATAACATCCCGGCAGATCCCGACATTCTGATCGAAGTGGTCCGCTACTCCGCTAGCTCGCGCCGCCAGGATCATAACATCCCGGCGGATCCCGGCAATCTGATCGAAGTGATTCGCTACTCCGCTAGCTCGCGCCGCCAGGATCCTACCATCCCGGCGGATGCGGTAGAAAAATATACGGCGTCGGTTGGAATACCAATGCCATCTGAGTGCCGATCTGTGGATTCAATTCAGACGCTGTGTCGCTTTCAGCCGAGACGTGAGCGCTGACTGCTGATTGGTGCGTTTCTGCTGCACGTGATCTCTCGATCTGCAGTGTTTTTTTTTCCGCTACAAACAGTGTCGGTATTAGCGGAAGCGACTGTCGGAACACCCCAGCAAGGCCGCCTCTATCTGTCTGTCCCGCCTGGCCGCCTGGTCAGGCCCGCCGCCTCGGCAGATATAGGATCTGGTTCGAGCAGTGCAAAGTGATGTGAATATGAAACTTTTTATTTGCTGTAGGGTACCTATCAGTAAAGCATGTTTCGAAATAACGTAAAACACGCTATTCCAGAGCGGCTATGGAATGCAACTATCCTCCGCTGTCACTGAAATAGCTGTATGCCTTTGGCTGCCCGTTTTGGAGTCGCTAAATTCTCCCGCAATTTAGATTCTCCTGAACGAAATGTTTCTTTAACTTTTCTCCCACTAGCCGGGTGGGAACAAATCATTGCGATCAACTTAAATTGAACTGCCTCAGGGGTCTACTTGCAGTCGTTTGTTCCCTCTCGAGCAGCCTGTAGGAATGTACACCACCAGACTGTGCTACCCACAGCTCTGCTACCTCAGTCTGCAGACCTGCACAGCCATCTGAACCGGCAGTAAGTCGTGGGTGCCACCGGCTGTGCCTGTGTCGGCCATCTGGCGCGCCGCCTCAGGCAATCACTGGTCGATGACTCCTCTGACGGCGGCGGCGGCGGCGGCAGCGGCGGCGGCAGCGGCGGCGGTTTTCGTGAGGTCCGCCACCGCCGCTGCTGCATGCTGTGCTGTTTTTGCACACATCCGGCGGCTGGAGCGGGCCTCATTGCGGGCTTGTCGTGTCTCGGACTGACCACTTCTGAAGTGGACCGGTCACGACTCGGGGACTCTGGGTATGCGACGACATGGCGGGAGATAAGTAGCTGCCTATTTTCGTTTTTGTATTTGTGATTTTGTATATGCTTATAGTATACACTCAGACTCATGGGTGTTGGTTATATTTTTCGTTTCCTCGCCGTTTATTATATTTGTATTATTATTTTTATTTCTTTCTCGTCGTGATCGATACTTTTTGTCATAATTTAGACGTATGTCGAGGTACGGAATGAGTGGCATATAAAATGTATTTTCAATCAACCCCGCTCGTCTTCCAGCGGCAGCATGTAATCCGGCCGATGGGTGCTCCACCCTCGGACAGATATCGGTCCGAAGGAAGATTGAATTCGCGTGACCTTTGACACGTGCCTCTCACTATCAGCCTTCCTCCCATCACGATCACGGCGCCGAAACATAGTCATTATGTACAGCCATCATCCATTGAACAGAGCTCCCAGGGTCCCTACTCGGCCAGCATGGTCTCTGTGCCAGGGTCCCTACTCGGCCAGCGTGGTTACTGTCCCAGGGTCCCTACTCGGCCAGCATGGTCTCTGTGCCAGGGTCCCTACTCGGCCAGCATGGTCTCTGTGCCCGGGTCCCTACTCGGTCAGCATGGTCTCTGTGCCAGGGTCCCTACTCGGCCAGCGTGGTCACTGTCCCAGGGTCCCTACTCGACCAGCATGGTCTCTGTGCCAGGGTCCCTACTCGGCCAGCATGGTCTCTGTGCCAGGGTCCCTACTCGACCAGCATGGTCTCTGTCCTAGGGTCCCTACTCGGCCAGCATGGTCTCTGTGCCAGGGTCCCTACTCGGCCAGCATGGTCTCTGTCCCAGGGTCCCTACTCGGCCAGCATGGTCTCTGTGTCAGGGTCCCTACTCCGCCAGTATGGTCACTGTGCCAGTGTCCCTACTCGGCCAGCATGGTCTCTGTCCCAGGGTCCCTACTCGGCCAGCATGGTCTCTGTGCCAGGGTCCCTACGCCGCCAGCGTGGTCACTGTGCCAGGGTCCCTACTCCGCCAGCATGGTCACTGTGCCAGGGTCCCTACTCCGCCAGTATGGTCACTGTGCCAGGATCCCTACTCCGCCAGTATGGTCACTGTGCCAGGGTCCCTACTCCGCCAGTATGATCACTGTGTCAGGGTCCCTACTCCGCCAGTATGGTCACTGTGCCAGGGTCCCTACTCCGCCAGTATGGTCACTGTGCCAGGATCCCTACTCCGCCAGTATTGTCACTGTGCCAGGGTCTCTACTCCGCCAGTATGGTCACTGTGCCAGGGTCCCTACTCCGCCAGTATGGTCACTGTGCCAGGGTCCCTACTCGGCCAGCATGGTCACTGTGCCAGGGTCCCTACTTCACCAGCATGGTCTCTGTGCCAGGGTCCCTACTCCGCCAGCGTGGTCACTGTGCCAGGGTCCCTACTCCGCCAGTATGGTCACTGTTACAGGGTCCCTACTCCGCCAACGTGGTCACTGTGCCAGGGTCCCTACGCCGCCAGCATGGTCACTATGATGCGCCCCACTGCGGTTCAGACGGTGAGGAACGGTGGGCGTTGTGGTTCGTTGTGGTTCGTTGTGGTTCGTGGGGCGGTTTTGTTGCATAACTGAGCGGGCCGGGTGGTTTGGCCATGGCACACTGAAGTGCTGAGCATCGTGGCGACGTGGGGAGCCCAGTCAGGGTCAGGGCGGTCAGATTTAGGCCGCCGAAATCGCCTGAGGGTAGCTGACGGTCAGATGACGGTCAGATGACGGTCAGATGACGGTCAGATGACGGTCAGATGACGGTCAGATGACGGTCAGATGACGGTCAGATGACGGTCAGATGACGGTCAGATGACGGTCAGATGGAGATGGAGGTGTTGTGAAGGATTCGCCAACTACGGTAATGATACGCAGAATGTACGCCAACTATTGTTTGCTACAGTAGACACATGGCGATAGATGAGATGGCCTTACTTAGCCTTCCTAGCTCGCTCAGCGTCAACTAAAATATTTGAGCGGGATCGGTGATGATCGGTCGTGATGGTACTGGGAATCGGCTCTCTCAACCTATTTTATTTGTCTTTGTTGCCAATAGCATGCTGTATATTGTTGTTGTTTTTCGTCCATTCCTTTAGCCATGGGGCCTGGGAAGACGGACATCAGTTGATTTCTGTTCCACGGACGGTACAGCATCCCAGACCGATGGAAGGCCATCTTTGAAGGCAGGGCTGTAATGACTATATTGTCGCAAACACAATCCCCACGCCCCTCAGGCGTGCCAGCCCCGACCGCACAGGTACCTTACCCGTGACTAATTAAATGGGACAATGATCGTACTGGCTGGCTCCAGTGATTGTTCGTGCTACGACCTGCCATTCCACTGCCCTCAGGTTACCTTGAGACGACAATTATGGACGGGCGCAGAGTGTATGCTGTTGACTAAACATGGCCGTTACTCATTTGGATTGCCTTTAAATGCGGCTAAGACGGTGTCCAAGACATGCATATGAGGGGGGATAGGTTGTAGGAGCAGCCATGATTCGCCTCTCACACTGGCCGTATTCTATGTTGTTTGGTCATCTTGCGCTCCGCCACGGTCGCATATTTCACATACCAATAGCCGGTAAACGACTGTTGTCAACATGCGATGAAGGAAAGCAGTTGGAACTGAGCAGATGTTACCCAGGCTCTCTGGCATTTGGGTTGAGGGTTGGCGGGTTAGTTAAAATTTACCGAATGGGACACAATTCACACAATTCTCCACGTGGTTCTACGAAATCGTTTAAAACGATATCTGGCATTAACTGGTGTGCTGTGGTAAGGTACTCATAATAATACTTCGAATCACTAGCACAAAGTGTCTAAAACCACTTGGGTGACTTGTGCTACTTGTAGTTGTTTTGCCTTTCCCATTGGATCTGAGCCAGCCCGGCTAAACAGTGAACACAGACTAACCGCCAACCCAGCTCCGTTCGGGCCGCCGACACCGCCGGCGGCACGCTCCGTCGGTTTGTCGTCCGTCCGTTTCGGTTTGACGGACGTCCGATGGTCGACCGATCCGTGTCGTCGTGCCGTACCTCCGTGGCAGGCTGATGCCCGGCACGGTTCAGGGACCGTACCGATCACGGTCACAGCCCCGAACACGCGTCCACCTTCATTGGAATGAAACTACGCTCGCTGCATCCACCCCTGTCTAATGTGTTCCCTCTCCTCTCCCCGTCTCATTTCCGGATAGATAGTTTATTGTTCGCTCTAATCCTCGTTTTCACTCATCGAACTACGACGCTCTCTTGCCGAACTTAACAATTTAGGCGATCCAAGGAAGTCTATTACGGTCCACCGCGACCAGCGCCATCTAGCGCGATCCACGCCATCCGCGCGATCCAGCTAGGTGATCGACGCAATTCACGCGATCCGCGCTATCCACGCGACCGGCGCGATCCGCTGGCGCACGTAAGGTCGCGAGGACCGGCAGTCGGCTCTGATGGACCGCTTCCGGGCGGCAGCGGCGGCGGCGGCGGCGGCGGCGGACGCGATGACCGGGCGTCAACGACCGGACGGTGCGCTCAAGCGAAGCGGAGAGGAGCGTCTCTACAGGCCTGAGGCGACAGGCGGCTGCAGACCAGTGGCTGCCGACGGCAGATCTACCGACGAACTGGGACCGGGTGGACGGACGCTGAGCCGCGCCGAGCACCGCAGGCGGATGATGGGCTAATGGGTTATTTACCGTGCATGCTGTTTTGTCACAGGTTTTGCTGAATGTTGACCCAGATCATTTTGCTGCCTTAACCTGCCTTAACTTTTAGGGTTGCCTTAACGCCCCCTGGATCCACGCCTGCTTGCTACTAGTTATCTATGTAGGTACTTCGAGCCTCATCAAGAAATGCTCAATCATAGAGGAGTGGAAAGTAATTGCAATTAATCTTAGTTAACTTATGGTGCGCTTGTTCATTACTTTGCGCTGTGTGAGTCATGTATTCGCCAAAGCTGAATCCATACCTAGCTGCCTTAATAGATGCTGATTACCTACCTTTAAAATTTACCTTATAGTTAAATAGCAAAGACAATTAATCAAATCAACAAGAGAAGATCTAACCTCTAGTGACGTAGCATCATACGTACGTACTCTCGTCATGCCATCTGATAATATCGGACATATTTACGAACATTCAAGTACAAATTCCAAACTGATTTCTGAGTAAGCAAAGCTCTATGAATATCTACTAATCGAGATGTGTTACAAGGAGTAAATCTGACGATGCAGTCGTGTCAGCGAATACGCATACGCATGCGTCGCCTGCGTGTAACACCGATAGTACAATTACGCGGTCTGCTGAGTTAATAGAGCTGGCTTTGTCTCGCTGCCCAAGATGGGAGGGCGAGGTCGCTTAATTTGGCCATGAGTGCACACAAGGCGGTAATTGTGGTGTGACTGTGGGCGTTGGAGCACGCTGATCGCATGGCTGTTTACCTTTTCAGCCGGGCTAACCGCATTCAACACGGATGCGCAGGGACAAGCATGCCCGCGGTGGCGAGGCGCGGTTTAGGATGCGCCGGGAGGTGAATTATCGGAGGTGTTCTCAGGGTTGGCTTACTAAAGCGAGGCGCAGTGACGGCAGCGACCCTCCCGATAGATACGTGTGGCGGCAGCGACCCTCCCGATAGATACGTGTGGCGGCAGTGACCCTCCCGATGGATATACGTGTGGCGGCAGTGACCCTCCCGATAGATACGTGTGGCGGCAGTGACCCTCCCGATAGATACGTGTGGCGGCAGCGACCCTCCCGATAGATACGTGTGGCGGCAGTGACCCTCCCGATAGATACGTGTGGTGGCAGTGTGACCCTCCCGATAGATATACGTGTGGTGGCAGTGTGACCCTCCCGATAGATACGTGTGGCGGCAGTGTGACCCTCCCGATAGATACGTGTGGCGGCAGTGACCCTCCCGATAGATACGTGTGGCGGCAGTGACCCTCCCGATAGATACGTGTGGCGGCAGTGACCCTCCCGATAGATACGTGTGGTGGCAGTGTGACCCTCCCGATAGATATACGTGTGGTGGCAGTGTGACCCTCCCGATAGATACGTGTGGCGGCAGCGACCCTCCCGATAGATACGTGTGGCGGCAGAGTGACCCTCCCGATGGATACGTGTGGCGGCAGCGACCCTCCCGATGGATACGTGTGGCGGCAGCGACCCTCCCGATAGATACGTGTGGCGGCAGTGACCCTCCCGATAGATACGTGTGGCGGCAGAGTGACCCTCCCGATAGATACGTGTGGCGGCAGTGACCCTCCCGATAGATACGTGTGACGGCAGCGACCCTCCCGATAGATACGTGTGGCGGCAGTGACCCTCCCGATAGATACGTGTGGCGGCAGCGACCCTCCCGATAGATACGTGTGGCGGCAGTGACCCTCCCGATAGATACGTGTGGCGGCAGCGACCCTCCCGATAGATACGTGTGGCGGCAGTAACCCTCCCGATAGATACGTGTGGCGGCAGAGTGACCCTCCCGATAGATACGTGTGGCGGCAGTGACCCTCCCGATAGATACGTGTGACGGCAGCGACCCTCCCGATAGATACGTGTGGCGGCAGTGACCCTCCCGATAGATACGTGTGGCGGCAGCGACCCTCCCGATAGATACGTGTGGCGGCAGTGACCCTCCCGATAGATACGTGTGGCGGCAGCGACCCTCCCGATAGATACGTGTGGCGGCAGTGACCCTCCCGATGGATATACGTGTGGCGGCAGAGTGACCCTCCCGATAGATACGTGTGGCGGCAGTGACCCTCCCGATAGATACGTGTGGCAGCAGTGACCCTCCCGATAGATACGTGTGACGGCAGCGACCCTCCCGATAGATACGTGTGGCGGCAGTGACCCTCCCGATAGATACGTGTGGCGGCAGCGACCCTCCCGATAGATACGTGTGGCGGCAGTGACCCTCCCGATGGATATACGTGTGGCGGCAGAGTGACCCTCCCGATGGATATACGTGTGGCGGCAGTGACCCTCCCGATAGATACGTGTGGTGGCAGTGACCCTCCCGATAGATACGTGTGGCGGCAGTGACCCTCCCGATAGATACGTGTGGCGGCAGTGACCCTCCCGATGGATATACGTGTGGCGGCAGTGACCCTCCCGATGGATACGTGTGGCGGCAGTGACCCTCCCGATGGATACGTGTGGTGGCAGTGACCCTCCCGATGGATATACGTGTGGCGGCAGTGACCCTCCCGATGGATACGTGTGGTGGCAGTGTGACCCTCCCGATGGATATACGTGTGGCGGCAGTGACCCTCCCGATAGATACGTGTGGCGGCAGTGACCCTCCCGATGGATATACGTGTGGCGGCAGAGTGACCCTCCCGATGGATATACGTGTGGTGGCAGTGTGACCCTCCCGATGGATATACGTGTGGCGGCAATGACCCTCCCGATGGATATACGTGTGGTGGCAGTGTGACCCTCCCGATAGATACGTGTGGCGGCAGTGACCCTCCCGATAGATACGTGTGGTGGCAGTGTGACCCTCCCGATAGATATACGTGTGGTGGCAGTGTGACCCTCCCGATAGATACGTGTGGCGGCAGCGACCCTCCCGATAGATACGTGTGGTGGCAGTGTGACCCTCCCGATAGATACGTGTGGCGGCAGCGACCCTCCCGATGGATATACGTGTGGCGGCAGAGTGACCCTCCCGATGGATATACGTGTGGCGGCAGAGTGACCCTCCCGATGGATATACGTGTGGTGGCAGTGTGACCCTCCCGATGGATATACGTGTGGCGGCAATGACCCTCCCGATGGATATACGTGTGGCGGCAGTGTGACCATCCCCATGGATATACGTGTGGTGGCAGTGTGACCCTCCCGATAGATACGTGTGGTGGCAGTGTGACCCTCCCGATGGATATACGTGTGGCCTCAGTGACCCTCCCGATGGATACGTGTGGCGGCAGTGACCCTCCCGATGGATACGTGTGGTGGCAGTGTGACCCTCCCGATGGATACGTGTGGTGGCAGTGTGACCCTCCCGATGGATATACGTGTGGCGGCAGTGACCCTCCCGATGGATATACGCAGCCCTCGGCGCCGGGCGTATGGCGCACGGGGCTCTTTGCCAGCTAGTATTGATTAACTCCGTGGCACCTGTTTTATGACACGTAAATTTTGAACCACTTAAAGCTTATTTTCGGTTGAAATCAGATGCAGAACTGGGATTCTTGCGAAGAGGCCACACAGTTCAACGAATCTTAGCATAGCAAGTGCGAGTTTCCTGGGTCTACGATGGTAATGCGGATTTTGAAGCTGTCACACTCGTCATTGGAAGTGTTTATCGGCAAGGACTAGGCCTGTTTTCCAGATATGAAAACAGCGCCGTATTTCCTGGCTCTTCGGGGTTGAGTTTGCTGGCTTGACTATGCGGCATTCTTCGAAGACTGGCGCATTTCACGCCTCACCGAAAATCTGGTAAACTATGCAAATAGAGAAAAGGTCTACTAATGCATCAATAGTTCCTTTTTAGAAAACTGGAGAGTGAAACTGTAGTTCGCGAATAACAGTCTGAAAGGCAAGACGATCGTATCCCTGTCCCAGAATATTCAGTTAAACGTAATTCAAGTGGAACGTAGATTCCAAGCTGATTACGAATTCCTTTAACGCACAAATACAACTTTTAAAGATACGACAAACACCTTCAGTGATGTTTGGCTAGCAGCTACTATAGGTTTAAATTTGTATCTTTCACATGAGAGAACAATTATCGTCTCAAAACAACAACACGCCATTATCCCCTACGCTGGTTTAATTATGTGGTGAAGTGGTGTTTATTTCGTCTCAGGCTGCCCGGCCCGGCCACGGCGGCTGCAGCAGCGCGGGACGGGGCCGTGCCCAGGTAAGCGTGTCCGGCTAGCGGCCCGCCCGGCCCGGTCACGTGATCGTAGCCTCAGGCGATGCGGACCGCTGCTGCTGCCCGTACGGTGCCGGATGACGGCCTGCCAGAGTGGGCGGCCGCGGCCGAAGATGGTTTTGTCCAGATGAACTGGGACAAACAGCCTTTTATGGAATGACAGTACTAAATCTTGCCATCGAAGAACATTTTAAGATGATGGTTGGAGCTTTTGGTCTCCTCGACTGCTGAGGTCATTTGACGCTGGTATAAAAGAGCATATAAATAAGGAAGCTTTGTAAACCAGTCATGGACAGCTTGAGAAAGCATATCAGCGAATTTTCGGTAAAAATGCATTGTTACGAGCGAGAGCGAAGCGCTCGCTCGTCCTTCCGTGGTGTATGGGACAAATCTGATAATGAGCGGCCCAGCCCGGCCCGGCCCGACCCGTGGCGACGCTTTTGAGAAGCTCATATCTCTGCAACCGCATATCCGATTGACAAACGGACTTCTTTGCTGAGCAGCCCCATCTAACCTACCCTGTTTGAGACTAGTGACGACTCATGTGGGTAACTACTACTGCGCGTGCCGCGTGCCGCGTGAGGGGTGTTGAAAAGTGTTTTCTCGCAATAACTCCGCAACGGCTGGGCAGATTATGTGCACATTTCGTGTGTGGTTAGGGACCCCTCAGCCGCCACTTTCACACAACTCAGGGTGAGCGCCTCTGCACGTGCGCATGTGCACACCCCTATGCTGTATCTCAGAAACGGCTGAGCCGATTGTGTTCGAATTTGGTGCGTGGTTAGGGACCTCTCAGCCGCCGCCTTTCCACAAGTCAGGGGTGGAGTGGATTTGCACATGCCAACGTGCACACCCCTATTCTATATCTCTGGAACGACTGAGCCGATTGTGTTCAAATTTGGTGTGTGGTTAGGGACCTCTCAGCCCCCACTTTCCCACAAGTCAAAGGTGGGTGCCTCTGCACGTGCGCACGTGCGCACCCTTTTTGTATCTCAGAAACTACTTGCCCGATCGAGTTGGAATTCCACATACATTTCCTTTGCGCTCGCTCGTTCCTCGCCAACTACGGCGCCCTACTGGTCCTATGCTGCTCGTGTGTATATGACCGCAGTTCAGGCAACCGCAAACAATTTCCAGTAAGCTATTCCAATTTTGATTTGCCTTCGGCTGTCGAGGAATACGTAGGGTGAACAGTCGGAGCGGACCCATCTAGTCCACGGACAGCTTACATTATTCAACAGTCAACACTGTTGGTTGAAGACAATTATGATTATTTGCATGGCATGTGTGTGTACCTTCAATGTGAACCAGTGGATATCATTGGAAAACATACACGCATACTCGATATAACTCTTCACATCAGGAATTCTTTAATATCAAGTGAGTGGCTAATCTCGCATTAGGCTAGCATGGGTTTCTCTGGAATATTAACCAGGTCACGTATTCGTTAGGTGTGCGTGCTTGCGTGCCCTATCATATATATTTGTTTGGGATTAAAAAAAAACACATGTCGGACAGGGGGCGGTACTATGCAATGGAGTACTGAAGCGTGTTGGTAGAATGCTGTCTATAAAGTAAGGTCTCAATGAGACAAATTTAAAGCATGCTAAAAAATGTAAAAGTGAGGTCAAATGTCAGGTCACTGTCAGGTCAAAGGTCAAAATCGACGTATTTGAGTTTATGGGCCATACTTTCCATACAAAGCCTTCGATTACGACCATGATCACACAAATGCTGACAAAGGTACGATAAACATCCTGCATGAGCTAAAGTGAGATTGTTGTAAAATACAAGGTCCAGGTCAGGTCACAAAAGGTCACTATGTGCAAAATATCTACGAAAATCATGCATCACATGTTTTATGGGTTATTTTCCACGTATAATGCAATAGTGATAGTTATTTTACCACCTGACTTCATTTACGTGAAGTTAATGTCAAGTTCAGGCCAAGTTCAGGTCACTGAAGGTCAAAATTTGAAATTGATAAATATAAATTAAAAAGGCATGTTTCTAGATCAGTTTTTTTCTCATAAATATAACGCTGGCATTCATTTGTCTGTATCTGGTCAATAAAAGCAAGACGAAAACGCAATTTCGAAATATGACGTCATTAGTTACCCATACTTTTATATGTCATAAGTCAGTCAAAAATGGTTATATCATTTTATAATTTGGTATGGTAGTTGCCCATATGTGGTTCTCTGACAAATATTCCGGTTTGTTTTAATATCTTTAAAACAAAATCGATTTTGTGGGCGTTTAAAAAAATGCTTTATTTTTAATTTTTGGGGGTAAAAAAACAAATAATTTGAAAATCCGAGATAGCCATGTTGTAGCCCTTGCAACATTTTTTCTTCTTCTTTTGACGTTTTTCGATTGCATTTGGCTTAACATATAGCATTTGTACGGTTTGTTTAAGTTTAGCTGATTTGTGTGTAAAACTCGTGTGTAGTGACGTCACTAACTTCGCTATAACTCGATTTTTTGTATCGACGAAATTGCTTAATTTTTTCACAGGTGACGTAAACGTGATTTAGACAAAGTTACCCGAAGTTTCACATTGATAGCTTTATTGGTTTTTGAGCTATCACGAAAATTCACCAGGGGGGGGGGGGGTGTTAAACGCCCCTCCCCAGTCAATGGCGAATTAACCCTATTCCCTGCGGGGGCAGATTCTACCCCCCCCCCGGTGGTTTTTCACTTGCCGCTTCTAAACCGTTAGGCCTAGCGTCCTGAAACTTAGTGACTTTTCCCAAAATTGAATGACACGTGTTGCGTCAAAAAAAAAAATCGTCCAGCAGAGGCGGTTCCAGGCTCCTGTTTTGGGGAGGGTGTTACGAATGCGGTTTTGCGGTGCATACTTCCTTCGTGGTTTGCAGTGCAATAAATGCGTCAGAAACAATTTAAATGCATTATGCATCATAGATACTGAGATTGCACTTATTTTAGGGACAGAGGCGCTCTCAGGATAAAAAAATGGGAGGTGATACCTACCCTCAAATTAGGTCCAACTTAACATTAGTAAGATGATAAATGCGTTACGCGCATGGTGCCCCCATGTTTTTTTCCTGGATCCGCCTATGCGCAATATATCAAATTTAACAATGACATCATATGATGCCCACATGTGACGTTCATGTCATCCCAAACAATCACGGCCAGCACATTTTTTTTTGTCTTCAGAAAATTCCCCCATTTTACATTCCCTGAATACGCCCATGTTTTTTATTTTGTTTTTGTATTTTAATATACTAAAGACCAGTACATTTGAAGTTCAAAACCGTTTAGGGCATGCAAATCAGTCTAGCCACATGGCCTCAATGACCTTTCAAAAAACACCCAAAATTTTCGGATTTTTTGCCCCCTGGCCCCCCATTTTTTAACAAAAAAAAATTCGGGGTCCAAAAAGAGATATCTGGTCATGACGAATCGAATGGCGTTTTCTCCATCGAAATCGACCGAGCGGTTCTCGAGATCTCTGGGGGGGGGGGCAGAATCTGCCCCCCCGCAGGTTAACGTAATTCTGGCCGCCCGCAGGGAATAGGGTTAAAGACGCAGTTGCTCGACCAAGCTGATGTCCTCTACGAAACGTTTAAAATTATATCTATTTTCTTATTTAGCATGTTTTGTAACCGTATTTATGACGGCAAGGGAACCAGGTGGCACACTACGCTACTGGTACTGCACCTGCATCTCTCTTCCTATATCACCATCCTTCGATCGTCCCAGCCCAGCTCCATACATCTATCCAGCCTTGTGTACTCACATCATCCTTGCCTCTGGGCGGCGGCGGCGGCGGCGGTGCGTCGTGCAGCTCCGGATCATACATCCCCCTCACGCTGCGCACGCTCGGGGCCCTCCGCAGCGGTGCGCCTCCCTCGGGTCCCCCCGGCGGCGGCCGGCTGCCGTTCGGGGGGTGGTACATCATGCCATCGGCGCGGTACAGGCCCTGCGCGTGTACCGGTACGGGCGCGGCCAGCCGCCGGCTGCGGCCGCTGTGCAGGGACGTGCTGTGCGTGGTGTGGCCCGACTGGGAGCTGTGCTCCGAGCTCCCCTGCGTGCTGTCGCTCGGCGAGTCGTACTGAGTCACGGAGGACTCCTCCTGTGGCAGGTCATGGTCCTCCTGTTCCCGGCGGCGCGGCATGGTCGCCCTCTACACCCGAGTCTTAGTGTTGACGCAGTGAAGAGTCAGCACTGCTTCTCGTCAGTGCCAGGGATGACGCTCGCCTTGGACGCTGAAGCTGGCCTCGGTCACACACTGCCGGCTGCCCTCGGGCGGCCCAGTTTCTCGACTGTGTCCTGCACTCGCGTCGCCCGTCCGACACGACCGGTCTCTCAGCCGCGGCCGTGACGCGACGCGCCTGGGTCTGACGTGACGTGACGTGACGTGGCTGCCAGTCTGTGATGGTGGCACTGCGAATCAGGCCCTCGTCACCGGGTCCAGAGCATGACCACAGTCGGGGCTGCCGCTGGAGTACGAGCAATTTCACGGGTGGTTTTCTCGTTTGCTGGAAATGACCGGCGAGTTAAAATGACAGTTCAGCGCCTGATGATGTGCCGAATGGAGTAATGCTGCCAATTTGCGTCCAATTTTCCAACAGAACAACGCAATCAGGATGACGTGGAGTTGATTGAAAATGTGGAAACCCTTTCGAAGTTATGCGATTCACGTGCTGGCTATTAAGTTATGATGCGGTTTGTAACTGCAATACATTACGTTCATATTTCGGAATATTAGGTAATTGATTTCAAACGAGACATGCAAGCCAGGCAGCATAATTGTTCTAAGGTCACTCAACGATGCACAATTTTGGTGTAATTCACTGGATGATCCCACAAAATTTGCCGATTTTTGACAATAATGTGATGCGCAACTCTAGAAGATCACTGGAATCACTGATGTGCAACTCTAGAAGATCACTGTATGCTACATTTTTATTATTATTTATGAGTGAAAGCAAAATGGGAATAATTTAAAATGATAACATAATTGAACAATAGCCACACGAAAATATACTATTTAAATTGCTTAAATTCCTTGACTGGAAATCCGTCAATGAATGAATGAATTAAACAAAATGAATTAAATGAATAATTGCACACCTTCGGCGCTGAGCTGGCCGGTACAGCGCTCTGCCCCCGGGGTCTATACACACTGTATCACTGTGTCTCCACCACTGAAGCCCGCCACCGTACTGCACCACAGATGGGATACCACTGCGGGCGGCGGGCGGCGGGCGGCGGGCGGCGGCGGACGGCGGCTCAGGTCACCGTTCCGCTGCTCTGCGCCGGCCGCCGCTGGCCGTCGCTTCCCCGGACCGTCCAGGCCGGCGCCGCTGCCCGGAACGCTGCCGCAGCCTCTCCGGACCGTCCAGGCCGGCGTCGCTGCCCGGAACGCTGCCGCAGCCTCTCCGGACTGCCCAGGCCGGCGCCGCTGCCCGGAACGCTGCCGCAGCCTCTCCGGGCTGCCCAGGCCGGCGCCGCTGCCCGGAACGCTGCCGCAGCCTCTCCGGACCGTCCAGGCCGGCGCCGCTGCCCGGAACGCTGCCGCACCGGTCCCGTCAGCTAGGTAAGGGACGAGTGAGCTGAGAGCTTCACAGACGCTGAGCTGGGAGTTCAGTAGACGCCGAGCTGGGAGCTTCACATACGCTGAGATGAGAGCTCAACAGACGCCGGGCTGGGAGCTTAGCAGACGTCGAGCTAAGAGCTGAGTAGCCGCCGAGCTGGGAGTTCAGCAGACGTCGAGCTAAGAGCTGAGTAGACGCCGAGCTGGGAGTTCAGCAGACGTCGAGCTAAGAGCTGAGTAGACGTCGAGCTGGGAGTTCAGCAGACGTCGAGCTAAGAGCTGAGTAGACGCCGAGCTGGGAGTTCAGCGTGTGCCGAGTTGGGAGTTCACCAGACGCCGAACTAGGAACCCAGAAGCTCCAGTGCTGATACTGAGAGCTGAGGCCTCAGAAGGTGCTGAGTTGAGGACTGAGACCTCAGAAGGTGCTGAGTTGAGGACTGAGACCTTAGAAGGTGCTGAGTTGAGGACTGAGACCTCAGAAGGTGCTGAGTTGAGGACTGAGACCTCAGAAGGTGCTGAGTTGAGGACTGAGACCTCAGAAGGTGCTGAGTTGAGGACTGATACCTCAGAATGTGCTGAGTTGAGGACTGAGACCTCAGAAGGTGCTGAGTTGAGAACTGAGACCTCAGAAGGTGCTGAGTTGAAGACTGAGACCTCAGAAGGTGCTGATTTGAGGACTGATACCTCAGAAGGTGCTGAGTTGAGGACTGAGACCTCAGAAGGTGCTGAGTTGAGGACTGGACCTCAGAAGGTGCTGAGTTGAGGACACGAATGAAGCTAAGAGTTCCGCAGGCGTTGAACGGAGAACTGACGCTCTATGGCTGTTGTGAGCTCCAGTTGAGCTGGGGACGGGGCGAGAGGCCTCCTGGCTGGTGGACCCATCTTCCGTAATGAAGAGCAGTAATAAGCCACCATACCCCGCCGTGTTTGACCGACTGCAGATGACAGCTGTTTGTTCTAATAATTTGAGCTCGACTGCTGGATGCAGAGACACCAATGGCCTCAGAGCTGAAGGTCAGCAGTAAATGTACTGCAAGCATTGTCTAGAGGTCTGTCGCCTTTGTTAGTAACTATGTACATTTGTGGTATAACGGACATGTATGTTTATTGTACACTGAACAGTGGACTTGGTCTAAAATATGCCTGCTTTGTTGGACTCAGCTGGCATGATTCAGCGGAGAACAATTCACGAACGTCTCGCCTTTCAGTGCCGCCGTCTCATTCGTACAAGATTTTGTTTGACAGTTTTTGTTTGGAAAGGTGAATCTTCCGGTTCATTTTCAGCCCACAAGATACGAAATTGACCTTGGTAAAGTCATAAAGCATACGACGTTTTTAGATATCTGCGCAACAGTTCGCTTTGCTTGACTAGTAGACCACGTCGTCATTTTCCGAATTCAGATTTCAGATCTGGCGGAGTGATTTTTTATGTCTTGGTATGTTCTTAACATGATACAAAAATAATTTTCAAAACATTCGAAAATTTATCCTACCGGGTTTTGTGATTTGTAAACCATTGCAAAAGCCGTTTCGGCGTTGAAGTCTCCCGTTGTAAACGTATTGGTGTTATCGTCAGGGAAAACACTTCTGACATTGTTATTGTTCTTCGTCATTTTACGGATCGGAAAGTACAGTGGGTGACTTAAAGAGTACATTTAAGTTCTTTTAGGGTTTCTAAAAGTGTAGGCAGGGTTATTTGGAAGTCATACGGGCTTAACCCTATTTCTAACAGGCTCCTGGCTACCCCTATTTGTAACAGGGGGAGGGGCGGATTCCGCCACCCCCGTAGATCTCGAGATCTACCCGTCCGATTTTCACCAATCAAACGGCATATTATTCCCCTTAACACGATCTACATTTCTAAAATATAAAACAAATCCGAACTTTTGTATAGTGGGGCAACAGGGAGGCAAAAACTACAAATTTTAGAGGTATTTTTGATCCAACACAGCTGTCATGTCTATCAACCGATTTTAACGCAACCAATGGGAATCGATAGAAAATGAATTGGAAATTAATAGGTGACGATGACTTTTTAAAATTCAAAAATCATAGGCGTGTGCAGGTTACTCAATATTGGGGTGAAGTAAATGCGCAATAACACTATTTTTTATGTTGTTTTTGATAAATGAAATGGTGTGTTATTGTGACATTAGAAAAAAACAGTTATTAAACATATTTTTTTGCCATAGGCGGTACCAGGTCAGTGAAACAGGGAGGTACAATAGGAAAAAATAGTAATCGCAGGCAAGTTGCTACCCGGCACTATAAATAAGTTGCTGATCGTAAATAGTTCCTTTTTGCATGTTTTACTTTATCATAGGCGTATCCAGGATCCAACTGGGGAGGTACAAGACCTTTTGATAGATATAGTATCCGCTATTATGATACTAACTAGTGAACAGTGACTATTTCACCTACAACTTCAATTCACATTGCTTACCCCTTTACCCCCTGCTTACCCCTTATTCCTGCCCCCTTTACCCTACCTGGAATCGCCTATTATCTTATAATCGTTCGTAGAGTACCCTGTGGTGCATGTTTAATCCGAAAACTGCAGTATGTTATGTCAATGTAGGCCCATGCATCTTAGTTCCCTTGCAATAATATGACCCCTTTCTTCCATTCCTGAGCGCGCCTCTGCAAAAAAAATGACTTAATTTCCTCTCCTGGCCTCATATGTGCACATATTATTATAAACTAACCGTCTATTGTGCTGTAATCGCTAGCATATCGTCATCACCATGCCAGTCACCCGCCCCCCCTTTCATGTGCCTGAACACGCCCCTGCAACTCTATATGTAATGCATTATGCAAATAATGGAAGGAGAAGCTATCTTTTACATGTTGATAGCTATAAATGCCCCTTACATCGCTCTATTGGCTTCCCGCCAAGCATTTAATACTCCTGGAACCCCTCCCCCTTCACAAACTCCTGAAACCGCCTCTGCCATGGAATTTGTATGATATTTAATTAACCCGCGCACTGCAGGGGCTTTGCGCCGAACACGAACTGCAGGGGGCCGGGGGGGGGGGTTGATTTCCGCCCCCCCTGAGATTTCGAAAATTACGCTACGTAGCGAGAAGCGGAAAAGGGTATTTGATAGCTTGATACATGTTCTATCGAAAGTATTCAGTGTTCTTTTAGGTCAGGTCAAATTTGAGGTCACCAGAGGTCATCAAAGGTCAAATTTTCCAGTTTTTCCTGGTTTAGGACATCGCTCCAGAAATTCCCATATATCTCAGAAACCATGCTAGTTAGAAACAAACGGAAAAACAGACGCCAGCCAGTGAAATTGGTAATCGCTAAGATGTCCTCAGATTTGATCTCAGGTCAATATTTGAGGCTCCCGAGGTCAAAAAGAAAAAAATGACGTTGTTTTTGCTAAATGTTTGTTTGCTATTAACTTTTTACTTAATAAAGATAAAGTAAAACTGTTTACGCCATTGTGTTTATCTTATCAAGGCGCTTTGAATGATATACATGGTGACCTTGTTAAGTCAACTTAACAATTTTACCTCAGGTCAAGGTCAAGTGGTGACCCAAGTAGGGCATGTTGCATATGGGAAGACGTATCTCGACGAGACAAACACATTGATGTCTGTTTTACTTCTCTATCTTTATTATGTCGAGAGTTATTGACCAAAAAGTGATGGTGACCTCGCATGACCTCAAATGACCCAATAGGGGTCACTGAACACAAATTACACTTGGATCATCAAGAATATCCTGTAATAACATGATCCAGAAGTAATTGGACTAATATCATGCATATCCTTGAAATAGGAAACATTTGTATATTTCCCCATTGACTTATTATGGGAGGTTAAGAAATTGACCTGACCTTAAGTCACCGATATCAAAATTCAGAGATAAACAAATTGTAAGTAATTATGCCCTCATGACATCCTGTAAGTTTCAAACTGATCGGTGAAAAACTCTGGCTTTGGCACAACTGCAAACATTTTTTGAGATGGGGTCACTTGACCTGGTCTGGTGACCTGACCTGAGATGACCCGAGGATATTTTTTTCTTCAAAGTGTGCGCAATTGATGTTCTAACAGGTGTGCCAAAACCCGGCGGCGCTGCGCACCGCCGTTTTTTCGCTATCTTTGAAAAACCTGAGGGGGGGGGGGGGGCGGAAATCAACCCCCCCGCAGTGCGCGGGTTAACATAAACTAATTTGCACTTGTTGCAATCACCGTAAACCGATGTAACTCCTTCATACTTGAGGAAGTTAGGAAGAAACTGTGAAGATCGCATTTCCGCATTATCGCCAAATGTCGCCGCAGAACCCTCCCAAAAACGTGCCCTGGAACCGCCTCTGCTCAGGTTAAGAACGCAAAATTTTGACTCAGTATGCAGAATTCAATTCTAGGAAAAGTCGTAAAATTTAATGGGTCTGATTTTAGCCGTTCGGGAGATATCTGGAAAAACATGAGGGGGGGGGGGTGGAATCCGCGCCCTCTGTTCCAAATAGGGTTAAGTGGTGGGTTTTGGTGGCACTTTTTTGCACTTAGGCCAAATCACCTATCTATCTAATTAAGGATATTTTAGCACAGTAACTGGCGGAAATTGAACACAATATTAAATCGGAACTCCTTTGGATTGGAACTTGTTCAATGTTGGCAGTTACATTGCCGCCTAGCGCATCATCGAGCGATGTCTTGGGATACAAATCGCGAGTTAGTGCATTCCTAGCGTTCGCAGATGTCGTTGGGAGATAGACGCGTTTTACGCTCAGTGGAACGTTGCAGTGGTTGCGCACAGGGTGTTCCGATCCGGTCAAATTGTGGCTGTAGGAAGTGTAGCAGTGGCCGATGCGATGTCTAGTCAGCGCTACCACCTCAATTCTACTGAGCCTGCTGCTACATATCTGTCAATGCTGGGACGTGGGCGGTTGAGAGAGAGAGAGTAGCCTGGCTCGTTACGTCCATTGTGCGTCCATTGTATTCGACAAAGCGTTGAACGGTACGAAATCTCTCGTTGGTGTGCACCACACGTGTGTGCGACTAGGTACTGGTGCTTTTCGGAATTTACGCAATGCAGCCTTCTTGCGGATGCGTAAGAAACGCTTCCCATCCACGGCAGGGCTCTACTCGGCAGGTGCGTCGTGTGGGTAAGCATTCGAGACCGATGCCGGAATGCTGCATCTAGTCATGTCATTCGACATGAGAAACGAAGGGCCAAGAGGGACTCTGGCGAGTTGCCCAGATCAGTCCAGCTAGTGGCTAGTCGAAAATTCTGTCATACGTCTTGCTTTATTTTGCATACGTATTGGAGGTCAAGGCGCTTCCGTCTTTCCGTCAAGAGGGGTTTCTTACGCAGCCGCAAGAAGACTGCTTTGCGTGAATTCCGAAAAGCACCAGTAGCTAGTCGCACCCATTTGTGGTGCACACCAACGAGAGATTTCGTACCGTTCAACGCTTTGTCGAATACAATGGACGCACAATGGACGTAACGAGCCAGGCTACTCTCTCTCTCTCAACCGCCCACGTCCCAGCATTGACAGATATGTAGCGGCAGGCTCAGTAGAATTGAGGTGGTAGCGCTGGCTAGACATCGCATCAGCCACTGCTACACTTCCTACAGCCATCATTTGACCGGATCGAAATACCCTGTGCGCAACCACTGCAACGTTCCACTGAGCGTAAAACGCGTCTATCTCCCAACGACATCTGCGAACGCTTGTAATGCATAAACTCGCGATTTTTCTCCCAAGACATCGCTCGATGATGCGCTAGGCGACAATGCAACTGTCAACATTGAATAAGTTCCAATCCAAAGGAGTTCCGATTTAATATTGTGTTCAATTTCCGCCAGTTACTGTGCTAAAATATTCTTAATTAGGTAGATAGGCGCTTTGGCCTAAGTGCATAAAAGTGCCACCAAAACCAACCACTTAAGCCCGTATGACTGCCAAATAACCTTTGCCTACACTTTTAGAAACCATAAAAGAACTGAAATGTACTCTTTAAGTCGCCCATTGTACTTCCCGATCCGTAAAATTACGAAGAATAATAACAATATCAGAAGTGTTTTACCGGACGATAACACCAGTACGTTTACAACGGGAGACTTGAACGCCGAAACGGCGTTTGCAATGGTTTACAAATAACAAAACCCGGTAGGATACATTTTCGAATGTTTTGAAAATTATTTTTGTATCATGTTAAGAGCATACCAAGACATAACAAAATCACTCCGCCAGATCTAAAATCTGAATTCATCAAATGACAACGTGGTCTATTGACTAGGCGAGCGCGCTCTAGCGTCGTTACCGCTCTTGTAACGTGTATAGTGGACTGTAACCGACACTATCCACGTATTGTCCAATGCCCCAGTCCTTTGACCTCACACTACCGTTACATCCGGTCAAGTCCTGCTGCGACTCTCACGATTGTTAGAAGCACCAGAGCGAGCGAGCTGGGGGAGGGGTAGGGGTATAATAGACGAGGTGCCGACGGATATCTAATACAGGTCCAGACGATCAGGATGCAGACGTACTCTATGGCTGTGACGGTGACCGTTCAGTTCTCTCGCGGCGGTGGAGGACCATTAGGACGCAGACGTACTCTATGGCTGTGACGGTGACCGTTCAGTTCTCTCGCGGCGGTGGAGGACCATTAGGACGCAGACGTACTCTATGGCTGTGACGGTGACCGTTCAGTTCTCTCGCGGCGGTGGAGGACGATCAGGACGCAGACGTACTCTATGGCTGTGACGGTGACCGTTCAGTTCTCTCGCGGCGGTGGAGGACGATCAGGACGCAGACGTACTCTATGGCTGTGACGGTGACCGTTCAGTTCTCTCGCGGCGGTGGAGGACGATCAGGACGCAGACGTACGCTATGGCTGTGACGGTGACCGCTCTGTCCTCTCGCGGCGGTGACGGAGTGATTTAACGTGAATGACAGCAACTGCTGCGAACTTCTATAAAAGTAGGTGTACACGATATTATATGACACGGTAGAGGGTCAGGTTGAGGTTTTGCATTGACCAGCCAGCGGAAAGAAGCTGCACTGTGTTGTGTTGGGTTGTAAGTAGTATATTGTAGCTAAGCGGAAGTAGGTAGTAGTCAGCCTATGATTCTTTCGCGGATTCTCGGAACGCAAAGCTCAAATTTCACCGTGCGGTAGATCAGTCGTACAACGGAAACATGATTCTTGATGACATCATCAATGACAAACGCATGCCTCAGTCCAGGAAGCCACGAGACAACTCCATGCCAAGCCAAGACACAACTTTCTCGATGTATACGAACGGCGTGTATGTCCTGTGGCTCCGTAATTTACGCAGATCGTCCGGCTCATCACCTGCCCAGTACCAGCAGTGACCACCTCCTATCCTCCCTCCCGGCCACTCTGGCGTGCTGGCCAGACCACTGTTGTGGCCAGGGTGATAGAGGACGCCGTGGCCGCTCCGTCCGCAGCAGGTGCGGAGAGCGGGTACTGCAACCATCTGTCATCGCAGCTCGCCACATGCCCGGCCGGCGTGCCCGACCCATCTGGGAGTCCGCCAGGGTTCGACGAACGCTGCCGCTGCCGCGCCGTACTGCGGGGCCGGGCCGGGACGCAGCCGCAACACACTGCAGCTGCCGCCGCCGCGCGTTCCGGATGCGAAGGACGCCGTGTACCTACTGTATTTGTGGTGCGATGAATAGTATTGGCGCTGTGAGAAGGCGCACACAGAATGGGAAACCGGCAGTGTTTGCGCTCCGGTGGACTGGAAATATTTGACATTATACTAAATGATGTGACACGCCGCGGAATGACTCGCATGCTTGTCTGCGTGTGCGTCTGCGTTTACCAGTGTCCATATGCGTGTATCGCTGCTTATCCTCGCAACTAAATACAATTAATTATAACTGTGCTCTGAAAGGTTGGATAACAAATCATTGTTCATTTAATTTGAATGAAAAATCCAGCAAGAATTCACATATTTCAAAACTCCCACATATATATCTTCCATTTAGATGCGGTTGTTTGGTGCAGTGATGAGCTGGTTCGGGAGTGCTGGTCGTTTGTTGGTGGTAACTTCGGCAGTGGCTAGGAACCTGCGGCGACCACTGGCAGACACCGTAACAAGACTCCAGCTTACGATTCCCACACTCGGCCGTTTGATGTCTCGCTTCCACACAACTGTGGGAGTGACGAGACGTGAGCCGTGGTAATCGCTGCCCCCAAAAACTGGACAGAGAAGACAGAATCACGTCATGCCTTGTCGTTATCTCTTCTCTCGGCTCGGCCATTGACGGTCATGTCTGATAAAACTTGCATTGTTAGATCAGCTTGCGTGTTTGACGGGACGTTATGGCGTGGCGGGGTCTCTTGTCATACCGTGGTCAATACATAGAGCCCACGAAATTACAGCTGCCGTTGGTGCTAGCGAAGAAATTGGCCCTGCAGTCTGCTCTCATGCTTACTTCGGCTCGTCCTGATTACTTTCCTGTACCTACAGCACTGCAGGCTCCAGTGCTATGTTCCTGGTCCACGTTGCAGTCTCCAGTGTTACTCTCCGAGTTCACATTGCAGTCTCCAGTGCTACTCTCCTGCACATCACTGCAGTCTCCAGTGTTACTCTCCGAGTTCACATTGCAGTCTCCAGTGCTACTCTCCTGCACATCACTGCAGTCTCCAGTGTTATTCTCACAGTCCACATTGCAGTCTTCAGTGCTACTCTTCTGTACAGCACTGCAGTCTCCAGTGTTATTCTCACAGTCCACATTGCAGTCTCCACTGCTATTCTCCTGTATGTACAGCACTGCAGTCTCCAGTGTTATTCTCCCAGTCCACATTGCAATCTCCAGTGCTATTCTCCTTTACAGCACTGCACAGGTGCGGCGGATTGGGGAGGGGGGGGGGGGGGGGAGAGGGGCAGGGTACCCAAAAAGCCCCCCCCCCCCAGTAGAAAATCCTGGGGGCAAAAGGGTCATTTTGCCCCTGAGGATTTGACTGGGGGGTATTTTGGGTACCTTGCCCCATCCCCAATCCGCTGCCCCTGGCACTGCAGTCTCTAGTGTTATTCTCCCAGTCCACACTGCAGTCTCCAGTGTTACTCTCCCAGTCCACATTGCAGTCTCCAGTGCTATTCTCCCAGTCCACACTGCAGTCTCCAGTGCTATTCTCCCAGTCCACATTGCAGTCTCCGTGTTACTCTCCTACACAACGCTGCAGTCTCCAGTGCTATTCTCCCAGTCCACACTGCAGTCTCCGTGTTACTCTCCTTCACAACGCTGCAGTCTCCAGTGCTATTCTCCCAGTCCACACTGCAGTCTCCAGTGCTATTCTCCCAGTCCACATTGCAGTCTCCGTGTTACTCTCCTTCACAACGCTGCAGTCTCCAGTGCTATTCTCCCAGTCCACACTGCAGTCTCCAGTGCTATTCTCCCAGTCCACATTGCAGTCTCCGTGTTACTCTCCTACACAACGCTGCAGTCTCCAGTGCTATTCTCCCAGTCCACACTGCAGTCTCCAGTGCTATTCTCCCAGTCCACACTGCAGTCTCCAGTGCTATTCTCCCAGTCCACACTGCAGTCTCCGTGTTACTCTCCTTCACAACGCTGCAGTCTCCAGTGCTATTCTCCCAGTCCACACTGCAGTCTCC
Organism: Chirona hameri; assembly: GCA_036785665.1. Taxonomy (NCBI): domain Eukaryota; kingdom Metazoa; phylum Arthropoda; class Thecostraca; order Balanomorpha; family Balanidae; genus Chirona; species Chirona hameri. Next base: position 5,014 of record JAXIVJ010001872.1, on the reverse strand, counting down.
AGTGCTATTCTCCCAGTCCACATTGCAGTCTCCGTGTTACTCTCCTTCACAACGCTGCAGTCTCCAGTGCTATTCTCCCAGTCCACATTGCAGTCTCCGTGTTACTCTCCTACACAACGCTGCAGTCTCCAGTGCTATTCTCCCAGTCCACACTGCAGTCTCCAGTGCTATTCTCCCAGTCCACACTGCAGTCTCCAGTGCTATTCTCCCAGTCCACATTGCAGTCTCCGTGTTACTCTCCTACACAACGCTGCAGTCTCCAGTGCTATTATCACAGTCCACACTGCAGTCTCCAGTCCTACTCTCCCAGTCCACATTGCAGTCTCCGTGTTACTCTCCTTCACAACGTTGCAGTCTCCAGTGCTATTCTCCCAGTCCACACTGCAGTCTCCAGTGCTATTCTCCCAGTCCACATTGCAGTCTCCAGTGCTATTCTCCTAGTCCACACTGCAGTCTCCAGTGCTATTCTCCTAGTCCACACTGCAGTCTCCAGTGCTATTCTCCCAGTCCACATTGCAGTCTCCGTGTTACTCTCCTACACAACGCTGCAGTCTCCAGTGCTATTCTCCCAGTCCACACTGCAGTCTCCAGTGCTATTCTCCCAGTCCACATTGCAGTCTCCAGTGCTATTCTCCCAGTCCACACTGCAGTCTCCAGTGCTATTCTCCCAGTCCACACTGCAGTCTCCAGTGCTATTCTCCCAGTCCACACTGCAGTCTCCAGTGCTATTCTCCCAGTCCACACTGCAGTCTCCAGTGCTATTCTCCTAGTCCACACTGCAGTCTCCAGTGCTATTCTCCTAGTCCACACTGCAGTCTCCAGTGCTATTCTCCCAGTCCACACTGCAGTCTCAAGTGCTATTCTCCTAGTCCACACTGCAGTCTCCAGTGCTATTCTCCTAGTCCACACTGCAGTCTCCAGTGTTACTCTCCCAGTCCACACTGCAGTCTCCAGTGCTATTCTCCCAGTCCACACTGCAGTCTCCAGTGCTATTCTCCCAGTCCACACTGCAGTCTCCAGTGCTATTCTCCCAGTCCACACTGCAGTCTCCAGTGCTATTCTCCCAGTCCACACTGCAGTCTCCAGTGCTATTCTCCTAGTCCACACTGCAGTCTCCAGTGCTATTCTCCTAGTCCACACTGCAGTCTCCAGTCCTACTCTCCCAGTCCACATTGCAGTCTCCGTGTTACTCTCCTACACAACGCTGCAGTCTCCAGTGCTATTCTCCCAGTCCACACTGCAGTCTCCAGTGCTATTCTCCCAGTCCACATTGCAGTCTCCAGTGCTATTCTCCCAGTCCACACTGCAGTCTCCAGTGCTATTCTCCCAGTCCACATTGCAGTCTCCGTGTTACTCTCCTATACAACGCTGCAGTCTCCAGTGCTATTCTCCCAGTCCACATGTAATGCGGCACAGTTCCCTGAGATATTCTCCCCGTCTGCGTTGCAGTCTTCAGTGCTGCTATCTTGTACAACGCTGCAGTTGGTGCGCTATTCTTCTGGCCCGAATTGCAGTCTCCATCAGAGCACCTTCTGGCCCGAATTGCAGTCTCCATCAGAGCACCTTCTGGCCCGAATTGCAGTCTCTATCAGAGCAACTTCTGGCCCGAATTGCAGTATCCATCAGAGCACATTCTGGCCCAAACTGCAGTCTCCACCGAAGCACCTTCTGGCCCGAATTGCAGTCTCCATCAGAGCACCTTCTGGCCCGAATTGCAGTATCCATCAGAGCACCTTCTGGCCAGAATTGCAGTCTCCATCAGAGCACCTTCTGGCCCGAATTGCAGTCTCCATCAGAGCACCTTCTGGCCCGAATTACAGTCTCCATCAGAGCACCTTCTGGCCCGAATTGCAGTCTCCATCAGAGCACCTTCTGGCTCGAATTGCAGTCTCCACCGAAGCACATTCTGGCCCGAATTGCGGTCTCCATCAGAACACCTTCTGGCCCGAATTGCAGTATCCATCAGAGCACCTTCTGGCCAGAATTGCAGTCTCCATCAGAGCACGTTCTGGCCCTAATTGCAGTCTCCATCAGAGCACCTTCTGGCCCGAATTGCAGTATCCATCAGAGCACCTTCTGCCCCGAATTGCAGTATCCATCAGAGCACCTTCTGGCCCGAATTGCAGTCTCCATCAGAGCACCTTCTGGCCCGAATTGCAGTCTCCATCCGAGCACCTTCTGGCCCGAATTGCAGTCTCCATCAGAGCACCTTCTGGCCCGAATTGCAGTCTACTTCAGAGAACCTTCTGCCCTGAATTGCAGTATCCATCAGAGCACCGCTATACTACACGGTAATGGACCGGACCGTTCTCTGAGATCCTGTTACGCTCGGTCAGACGGTCGTAAGATGGGCTGCAGCTGCTGCGCCGTGAACAGACTAGTAGCTTCCCAGCTCGCTCGTCATCTGGCTCAGCACATCGTTAATCGGCGAATGGTGGGTCATTTGAACAGCCTGCACGGGAAGACAGTTTCGTTAGACACCTGCTATGCTTTTGATACATGTTATGTAGTTTGCTACTGGGTATATTCATCAATAATATTCCAAGCTCTTTATTGGTTGGGTTTATTTATGTTATAGAAAATAATCAGTGCGCAGACAATGTGGGTTAAATACCAAAAAATTATCTGATTTCTCAGACCATTTTGTATGTGTACCTAATCCCCAATTAACAAATGCACGGGATGAATATGAAACGGCTAATCAATCTCTGTGTTTCTTCTAGAAACTCCGAGGCATCTTCCGTCTCCGGCGATCAGTCACGTGATATCGTGACGTCATGGCCCACGCCGGCTGTGATCCGTTAGGTGAGCCGTTTTGGATGCATGCCAGATGGATCGGGCTGGGGAGGGCAGAGGGGATGAGAGAGAGAGAGGAGGAGCTGCAGGGGCGGCAACCTATGCAGATCGAGCCAGCGGTGAAGTGTCGGGGTTCGGAGAGATAAGATGCCAGGATGGCGTGTTTGCGTAGTTGTGATGAGGATGTTGACAGGAGTATTACGCGTGGCACGTGGGCTGATCAACACCATTGCAGGAATCAGGGTTCTAAGCTGGAGTCTGTTTATGATCCTACATTCCGAACCAGCCAACTCTTCTTGTTTTGATAAAGGCATGTAAGGCCCAAGGTCATAGGTAGACCTGTCTAAGTAGTCATCACAAGTTCTGTGGGTAAACGAAACTACACAAGAACGGAAAAAGACAAGTTGCAGGGCCGGTACTTACAATTTGTCAGCTCAACCACAAAGTGTTAGTGATACACTACATTTAGTATCACACACAGTATCACTAACACTTTGTGGTTGAGCTGACAAATTGTAAGTACCGGCCCTGCAACTCGTCTTTTTCCGTTCTTGTGTAGTTCTTGTGTTTTCAAATCATATTAATGGCTAATGCATATTTTCAAATGCTTAACAATGAACACAATATTGCACAATAAACATCGACTGTTTGATTAGTATATCAAAATAATTTTACTAGGTTTTCGACTTGCAAATTATTATACATTACCGTCATGAAAAACCACAACCCTTTCTTGAATAACACCTTTATCCGCAGCTTGCCAAGGAATTTAAGCTGGAGTCTGTTTATAATCCTACATTCCGAACCAGCCAACTCTTCTTGTTTTGATAAAGGCATGTAAGGCCCAAGGTCATAGGTAGACCTGTCTAAGTAGTCATCACAAGTTATGTGGGTAAACGAAACTACACAAGAACGGAATAAGACAAGTTGCAGGGCCGGTACTTAAAATATGTCAGCTCAACGACAAAGTGTTAGTGATACTTGTGTTTTCAAGTCATATTAATGGCTAATGCATATTTTCAAATGCTTAACAATGAACACAATATTGCACAATAAACATCGACTGTTTGATTAGTATATCAAAAATAACTTTACTAGGTTTTCGACTTGCAAATTATTATACATTACCGTCATGAAAAAGCACAACCCTTTCATGACTAACACCTTTATCCGCAGCTTGCCAAGGAAGCCAACAAATCAGCCAACAACACATGAAGGAAAATACAAGCTGATGCATTATCCACTTTGGATAAGTGAAATATGTCCGCCATTACTATGTTACCCTCCTAAGCACCTGCAGCGTGTATCACGCCACCGACCCCAGCCCTCCTTCGTGTCGCCGCTCCTCGGTCGAGCTGCTCGGGCGTCGTCTGACCTCCGGTGACCTGTGAACTTGGCACGACGAGCCAATGACCCCGGCTGGCGTGGCGTGCAGCCAAGAGGCGGCGGCCGCCGCGCGGACAACGGTCATGCATGACTGAGCTCCGTTTGACCTGCAGCGCCGGCAGCTCCACCGGGATACCAGAGCCAGAGCAACCTCGCCAGAACAACTCTTCCGGGATTCTGCGAGACTAGCTACGCTGTTTACTGATCTGATGTGATCTTGATTACGGATGATGTGCCTTGAGGAAACAGTATCTGGGAGGCAAGCGTCTTTAAAGGAAACTGTTCACCTTTAAAAATTAAAAAAAGTTCAGAAATGGTTGAGAGAAGCTAGAAATGAATTAGCATGTTACTAGTAAGCCATACATATATATATATATATATATATGGACGCGGAAAAAGCAAATGATAATGTCAGTTATTTGGTTCCAATTAAATTTTTCCTCTGAATGGAATGAATTAATGCGAAATCAGATTGCTAAGAAGCACGCAATGTCACCTTGACGCCATCTGCACGCGCGTGTCGTATAATTTCACTAAGAATATTGTTTTATAGACGATGTTAGCAACAATCACGACATATCTCTCAAAATTCGTTCGTGCAATGAAGGGAATAAGGTACTGAAACAGCATGTTCTTGTCCAGCGCTATATATTTCAATGCTTATAATACTTATTCCCCAAGCCATATGTCATCATTACGTCATAATCATACGTCAAATCAGTCAATCAGCGATGGGAGTCACGATGGATACTCGTTCCGGCTTCTAGGACTCCGGTAAGCCAATTTCAATTAATTAAGAGGATTCTATGAAGATGTGAAAGCTTCTCAAGTT
>JAXIVJ010001871.1:20000-120000 GCA_036785665.1 Chirona hameri | reverse complement strand
TGTGTGTGTGTGTGTGTGTGTGTGTGTGTGTGTGTGTGTGTGTGTGTGTGTGTGTGTGTGTGTGTGTGTGTGTGTGTGTGTGTGTGTGTGTGTGTGTGTGTGTGTGTGTGTGTGTGTGTGTGTGTGTGTGTGTGTGTGTGTGTGTGTGTGTGTGTGTGTGTGTGTGTGTGTGTGTGTGTGTGTGTGTGTGTGTGTGTGTGTGTGTGTGTGTGTGTGTGTGTGTGTGTGTGTGTGTGTGTGTGTGTGTGTGTGTGTGTGTGTGTGTGTGTGTGTGTGTGTGTGTGTGTGTGTGTGTGTGTGTGTGTGTGTGTGTGTGTGTGTGTGTGTGTGTGTGTGTGTGTGTGTGTGTGTGTGTGTGTGTGTGTGTGTGTGTGTGTGTGTGTGTGTGTGTGTGTGTGTGTGTGTGTGTGTGTGTGTGTGTGTGTGTGTGTGTGTGTGTGTGTGTGTGTGTGTGTGTGTGTGTGTGTGTGTGTGTGTGTGTGTGTGTGTGTGTGTGTGTGTGTGTGTGTGTGTGTGTGTGTGTGTGTGTGTGTGTGTGTGTGTGTGTGTGTGTGTGTGTGTGTGTGTGTGTGTGTGTGTGTGTGTGTGTGTGTGTGTGTGTGTGTGTGTGTGTGTGTGTGTGTGTGTGTGTGTGTGTGTGTGTGTGTGTGTGTGTGTGTGTGTGTGTGTGTGTGTGTGTGTGTGTGTGTGTGTGTGTGTGTGTGTGTGTGTGTGTGTGTGTGTGTGTGTGTGTGTGTGTGTGTGTGTGTGTGTGTGTGTGTGTGTGTGTGTGTGTGTGTGTGTGTGTGTGTGTGTGTGTGTGTGTGTGTGTGTGTGTGTGTGTGTAGTGTGTGTGTGCTTGTGCATGTACGTGTGCGTAAGTGAGATGCGGGAGGGTGTGTGGCGCGCGCATTGCACTCGCAGGTTAAACATCTGTGTTTTTTTAACAATCATTTTACGAGTTTACCTTAGCCGAGTATATTCTTTAAATCTTCCCATTTGTTTTCGAATTTTGCTAAACAGTTCCTTGCTTTGGCACCATAACACTCTTTTTGAGCCTCTAGTTTTAATGAATTAAGCATAGCTGATATGTTTGGTTGTATACCTTTTAATCTCGCTTCATCTATCACACATTTGCTTACCGTTATTATCAGCGCATCAATATTGAACACATTTTCTAGAAAAAAAAACAATTAATTACATTTACCCTCATTTCAATGTTATAAGTTATTCGTATATGTGAGAGGATTTCTTTGATAAATATTTTAACCCTTGGACAACTCCAAAACAGATGAACGATAGTCTCTACAGCACTCTTACAGAACGAACAATAATTGTTAGGTGCCAATTGTGCCGCGTACAAAAATGTATTTGATGCGTATATTCTCGTGATAATTCTGTAACGCAAATAAAGAAGATAGGATGACGTAGTGGCATTCTTTAATCCTATGGAGCTCCCCTGTATGTATCCGCCTAGCTCTGCTGTCCACTTATCTCGTAATCGTTTATCTGAGTTTTCGTGCTTTTTTGCTAGTGCTAGAGTGTACGCGTTGTAAGCGTGTTTTTGTAGTTTGTTTGTATATAGCACTAGGCTTATTTTAAATGGAATGTTTGGGCTGTTGATATAAGAGGTTTTTACTTTTGTGCGTAAACCAGGGGGGAGACTCTGAATTAGCGACATGTAGCACAAGAATGTCATCTGGATGTCAAATTTATTTTCGAGCTGTTCTTTCGTAAGAATGTTTCCAGTGGTAGGATTAAATAGATCGCTAATAAATCGTAACCCTTTATCATCCCACTTTCGTATTATTGTTTTAGTAAACTTGGTGTGATTTGAAAACCCTATTGTTTCCGACAACATGTCTTCGATGCTGGGTTGGTAGTCTCGATTAAGCCTAATTAATGCGCCAAGCAGGTGTGAATAAAAGGGGTTTAACGTCGTGTTTCGCAAGGTTTGTAGTTGTTCACTTCCGTATGTTAGAAGATGATACAAGCTGGGTAAATTTATCTCCGCTAATATCGTCCAGTCCGCGTTCGAATTTGCTAAGCGTTTCAACCAACTTATTTTCATACTGTCCATAAATGCATCAACACTTATCATCCCTAGTCCATCATGTTTATAGTTTTGAACTAATTTTGTTCGCTTTGTTTTGTCTCGTTTGTTTCCCCAAACGAATTCAAATAGCATGCTGATAGCAATGCTAAAATGCAAAAATGCATGCAAATAGCATAGCATGCTGTTTGACATATTGTGCAGGTGCGTTTGGTAATGCCATTAATAAATGTACTAGTTTCGAAAGCAGTAATGACTTTACTATGCATATTCTTCCTATCGGTGTGAGGTGTCGCCTTTTCCATTGCACTAAGTCATGCTGAATTGAGGGCAGTTTGAGTTTAAGTTCTTCTCTGCTATGCTGTTAATATTAGGATTAAAATATATTCCTATTTTTTTATTTTATCTACCAGTTTTATGTCAACTCCATTGGGTACTTGATAATTCCGCAGTGTACCGATGGGTATACATGATGTTTTCTCTATATTTACCTTTAGTCCAGATATCGATGCGAACCTAACTAGTTCGTCTATTGCACCTCTTAAAGATCGATCTGTGCCACCAATAATAAGGATCGTATCGTCGGCATACTGGCTTATCCGTATCTCATGTGTTTGTGTAACTCGTATGCCTGTTAGGAGTTTAGATTTCGTTATCTGTTCCGACAAACGCGACCGCCAAATTAAAATAAATATCTTGAGGCCGGATCTCCCTGCCTAATCCCTCGCTGTAGGTGTATTTTGTCGCCCAGATAACCATTGAGCAGAATCCGCGAATGGTTATCTGGTTTAAATACATCAAATCTATAATTTTCAGGAAATGTGGGCAAAAATTAAACTTATTCATTACCGCTCTCAAATATGACCAAGAAACTGTTTCGAAAGCGGCCTCAAAATCAGCCGCTAAAATCATACCTGGTGTTTTTCGTGGACTCCGTATGGGCTATGAGGTCGAATATAAGCCTGGTATTTTCACCAATATAGTGACCTGAAATATATGCTTTCTGTGTCGAACTAATTAATGTATTCATCACGCTTTGGAGTCTAAATGATATTGCAGCTGATACTATTTTATAGTCTACATTTAAAAGAGTTATCGGTCTCCAGCTTTTCAGCAAATTAGCTGGCTTATTTTGTTTGGGTATTAATGTGATAATTCCTTCTTTGTGGGATGGCAGTTTCTGGTCTTTTAAAAGTGATGCTGTAAAGGCTCGATATAGAAATGGACCTAATTCTGGCCAGAACGCACGGACAAATTCCGCTGGGAATCCGTTTGAACCGGGTGTTCTTCTTCATGGACTGCAGCGCTCTGGTTAGGTCTTGCAAAGTGAGTATTTTGTCTAACCGGTCACTGACAGGAGAATGTAATACATTTGTTATGGTGTCTGAGATTAGCGTTGCATCTGGCACAACATTGTTATCGGAGTTGTACTTGCTCTGAAGATTGCGAGTGAACATGCTGAGAATTTTGTCGGTTCGCATGATCTTTTGATCACCGTCCTGTATAAACTGGATTTATTTTCTTTGAAAGTTTCGCTTTTCGAACGACAGAAAGTATTTGGAACTTTTCTCGCCTTGTTTATGCCAAGTGACGCGAGATCGAGTAATTATACCTTCTACCATGGGTTGTCTTATGTTCTCCAGTTTCTTTTTTGCTATATCTAATATTAACGCATCTTGTTGCGCTCCAGATGCTGTTAATTTATTTTGCGCTTCGCGAATTTCCGCTTCTAGCTGTTTTTCTAGTTTTCGATGACGCTTGGCCTTTTGTTTGGAATATTTAACGCTTTCGCCCCTAATCATCATAATAAGCGTTTCGTAAAATTGACACTCATTTATGGTTAGTTCTATGTAAGCGTAGCTATTGATATCATTATAAACGTCAGGATGGTATATCGGAACCGCATATTGCTGCAGTACTTCATGAATGAACGTTTGAACGGTTCGTATATAGGCGTCATCGAGTAGATGTGACGTATTTAGTTTCCAAAGTCCACTTCCCCTTTGTGTTTGCCCCGTCCGCAACGACATTGTTATCATGTTGTGGTCCGTTCGATACCCGGGTACAATATCAACGTCGCCTATGACATTCAATAGATGGTCACTCACAAAGAACATGTCAAGACGACCGCATTTAAATGGGTTCATACGTTGCCACGTGTATTTTCGTTCGGAGGGATGAGTATAACTCCTAAGTCAGTCAGTCTGTGTTTGTTTGTAATTTCCAGAAGCGCTTGTTTTGCGCGTTTGTTATTTTCCTGTACGTAGTTAAGAGAGTCTGTGTCTGGGTTAATGACAAAATTAAAGTCTCCGGCTATTATTATGTGGTCTACTTCCAAGTTGTCTAGTTGTCCACTTACGTTGGCAAAAAAGGTAGGACAGTCGTCATTTGGCCCATAAACGTTAACAAATGCGTAAACGTCCGCACCTATTTTACATACTATGATGACGTAGTTTCCGCTGTCAGAGTTAATCTCTGTAATCAGGTTATACCGCACGTTATTTTTTTTAATCAAAATGGCCGTTCCACGGCTGTGTGAGGAAAAGCATGAGTGGAAACTTTTACCCTTCCACAAACAGTTGAAGTATTGTAGCAGTCGCATCGTCATGTAAGTGTCTTGCAGGAAAACTACGTTATAGTCTTTTTGTCGGATAAAATGCATCACATCTCTGCGTTTATTTTTCCCAGCAAGGCCCCTGCAGTTTATCGACATTATTTTAACGTCATCCATTTCTGTCATCAGTTTTCACTTGTAAAGTCAGGGCCAGATAATTTTGGGTCCCCTATTTGCACGACAGTGTTGTCGTGCTGCACATCATTACGACTTGCGTGTGCGTGCGCCGTGTTTGTGAACGCGTGGAGATCTGTGAGTGTGGGGGGGGGGGCGAGGTCGTGCGTTTTCGTTTGTGCGTGTGCAAGTGTTTTCATGTGTGTACATGTGTGTACATGTGTGTGCCTGTGTGTGCATGTGTGTGCCTGTGTGTGCATGTGTGTGCATGTATATGCATGTGTGTGGATGTGTGTGCATGTGTGTGCGTGTGTGTGCGTGTGTGTGCATGCGCATGCCCATGTACGTGTGCGTGTGCGTGTGCGTGTTCGTGTGCGTGTGCGTGTGCGCGTGCGTGTGTGTGTGTGCGTGTGCTGTGTGCGTGTGTGCAGAGTGGACATGCCAAAGGTCACAATCACGACATCTATCAACAATTTCCTTTCCCTGCCAAGACACATCTAGATCTGGCACGCTGCCAGAATAGATGGGCCTACAGAGAGCCCGGACGACCATAACACATGAAGTTAATACAACAAAGTTATCAGTGTTAGTTTATTGTACAAAGTGTACAAGGTTAATTGTACAGAGGTCATTGTTAGTGGGTTAGTTTACTCAAGTTACATTGATGACTTTGATACGCGCAGAGGGCCACACACTTGGGTGCCAAATTCGTAATCAGCGTCACAAATGTCTTAAGAACTGCCAAATTCCAAAAAAAGGTCATGTCAGGTCATCTGAGGTCAGTGACCTCGGTTGACCTGTGGAAGCGCATAACCCCAGTGGAACATATAATTATGTAAAATATATCCCAAATTTGAAATCAGCGTCACAAAACGTCCTAAAAACTGCCAGAAGCCCAAAAAAGTCATCGGAATTCAATGACCTCAGTTGACCTCTGAAAAGGTCAATCGAAGTCACAATCTCAGTGGAAACCACAACTGTCACCAGGAAACACCTGTGCATATGCTCCTGAACAAACACTCGGAACTGCACAAGTTACAAGCATCGATACTGCGGGACGACAATTGCGCCTGCCATGACCTTGAGAAACAGGTCATAGGTCACGGGTCATGTGGGTTAGAAATTAAAAACTTGCAGAGCATGTATATTTTTTGTATTTCTTAAAGGTAGGGTACTGACAGTTGCATTGCAATCCGTTGGAAACTACGAGAGTTATTCCAGAAAAAAAACGAGGGGGTGGCATCCAGTGGCGTATTTAGAAATCAGCCAAGGGGGGGGGGGGCACATGCTTTTGGAGCACAACTCATGTTTTGAGTCTTGTCTTACCAGGGGCGCCGCCACCGGGGGGGGGGGGGGCAAGTTCGCTCGGAACTAGTGATGTCAAAAAAAAATCACCAAATGCAGGGACCGGCACCACCACCGCCACCGCACAAAATTTGGTTGGCACCGCGATTGTTTTCTATTTCAGCGTTAAATCTGTTAGATGAAACCGGTTGTAACTTATGCATAAAAAATTACTGTATGATATTGATGTTCCCATTGTAATATTCAAAGAGATATAGGTAGACAATGCTTATTTTGTTCAAGAACCATATAGATAATACGTATAAAACCGCTTGAATTATCAGTAAAAAAAACTTTGTCCTGGTTATCTTGAAATTTACACACAAATGGAGTCCGTGCCGAATGGACACATCATATTCTGGAGTGTGACTTCGGCGCCAAGGGGGGGGGGGCATGGCCCCCATGGCCCCCCTTAAATACGCCACTGGTGGCATCCACCCGCTACCCGGGCGAGGGTTAAGAGACATCTGGCATTGTTACACTGGCACTGCCATAAACTTGTACACAGTATCTCACATGTTAGGCACAAGACAATCGCCAATGTGCGGCAACACTTCAGCGGGCAAAACATGCTTTACATGGCTTAGTGTGCCTATTCACATCGCTTATTTGGGGTTATTGACTATGGAACATATTATTATTTGGGGTTATTGACTATAGAAATGTCCATAGAGCATATTTTTTTTTGTTATTGAACCATGATTCCATTTATCCAGATTCACTCTAGTTGCTGAGATATTCCAAAGACTCCAGGAACTGACTGGAAGCAAAAAGTTATCGGGTAGACTTCAGAGGGCTTCCGCTACTAGAAGCACTGCAACTATCGATTAACCCGCGCTGAGCGGGGGTGGGGGGTGTTAAGACCCCCCCCCCCTTCAGGTTTTTTAAATAATTAAAATGCGTATACAGTTAATTATATTTTCAACAACCATAGCCTCTTTCAGAATAAAACATAAATAAAACAGCAAGAATGGCTATGACTCGACTTTGGGGCCGTAGGAGATTTGTGACCCATACCTTATAACACAAATATACTTTTCAAGGTCAAGTATCGGCGAATTCGGACGCTTCGGCTTTGGGCGGGTGCCAATTTCACAGCCAAACTGGATGAGAGCGGCCATCATGAATCTAGTACTGAGCACAGCTGGGACCAACGTTTTGGAGTTATAAAAACAAATGCCGATACACTGCTTTAGGTGCTGCAGGAGCAAGTCTGAGCTTGAGCATACACGATTGTTGATCCCCACCATTCATTTAAGTTGCTTTTTAGAAATCCTCCGGAGGTGGCATATCCCTTTAATTTCGCTTGACACATGATGTTGTCAACTGATCGAATAACGCGTCGGATTGCTCTTCATCATCATAGAACAGAGCAGTGGCGGGACGTCCGTCTTGCTCTTCATCATCATAGAACAGAGCAGTGGCGGGACGTCCGTCTACAAGTCGAGTTATTCGAATAACAGCGGCGCCCTGCTGATCACGACTATTCGTCAACTTATTTCTGGTCACTGAATGCAACGAATTTGGTTAAATCAATATTTAACTCTCAGAGAATGCATCATTTTTTTCTGAAAGGGTCAGCTGAATGGCATTCAAAATTATCTTCCCGGCAGTACTTTGTAAGATTTCATTTATTGTGTAGCCGCACACTAAACATTGCTAAGTCACATGTCAGCATATCACAACTGGTTTGATGAATTCCGAACAAATACGGGACAAAACATTATTTCGTGTGGTAGAGACCTGTCCACATGCCTTTACTTAGCGCTGTCGAACGCCGAGAAAAAAAATGAATCAAACATTAGCCTTTTAGAACACTTCTTGCAAAACACTTTTGCACAAAGTATCCAATGGTTGCAGGCAGACACACAGGTTTTCAAGTGTTACCTCAAATAATTTAACAATTGTTAATGGGTGGCATTTAGCTCCCCTTCCCCTCCCTACCGGAGCTACCACCCTTTCCTCCACGGACAGTCTATTGGCTACTACCGTACTGGACAGTACTATTAGTGCTACGGCCTGAACAAATAATACACGTTCAGAAATGTCTGCAAACACTCAAACACGCGAACATCACGTGTATGTGCCGTGCGCGTATGCAGTATGCACACATCCTGCAACAGAAAATAGCCGCCACAGCCACAGAAGTCAAAGTCAGTATTCGCCAATATCATTCACTGTGCAGTGTGCACTGTGCAGGGCCTGCAGACATTAGAAAGATAAAGTTTGTTGTGTTATGTTACGTACTTTCACATTCTGACTGGCATGTCACCCATGGCCACGTGACCAATTACAACATGTTTATGTTTCTCTTTACTATTGTACTAGAAGTCTAGTTGTATAGTCTAGTTGTATTTTGTGTATCCGATTAACACATTTGAGAGTCCAAAAGTAGTTTTATACCGATCGGTTAAGGCGTCATTGTATCTAAAATAATATAAAAACTTTATAAAAATATAATATAATATATAATCCAACTATAAATGTAACAGATAACAGGACAAGCAACATACCACTAGTCTAGTTACAAATATTGCTAAACAACAGTCCATTCTTGTAATGCATAGTGTCATTACCCAAGAAGCTCCAACCTTGATTAGATCGTGGATCGTGGATCTAGAGTAACGTCACTTCATTGAAATATTTACTAGAAAACTGTACCGCATCCGCACAATAGCTTGGTTTGGTCCACGTCTATGGAACTCTTCAATATCATCTGTTTTCCCACAACTTAATGCGATTCTCCGTTCTAAGCAACTTATAAAAAATATCACCAAACATCAAATTCTGGAGGAATATGACTAAAACAATGTGGTAGTAGTAATATCGGTGTAGTTACCACAACATTTCACGAGTTCATACACATTACATGAATAAACATAGAGCTTCAATATAGAATATGCTGATGTACATATACATCGTGATTGTAACACCTTTCATGTTAATTGCATAAGAACAATGTGAAATATTCTCGGATTACATATTTGTCCTATATATCATAATTACCTTTCCTGTCATATATTATCCACAGACGATCCATTATCATTTTCTACTATATAATACAAGGTAGGTTGGTTGGGGCTGCTCAGCAAAGAAGTCCGCTTGTCAATCGGACGTGTGGTTACAGATATATGAGCTTCTCAAAAGCGTCGCCACGGGTCGGGCCGGGCCGGGCCGTGCCGCTCATAATCAGAGTTTTTCCATATACCACGGAAAGACGAGTACCAATGAATGGGTATATACCTAATGATATACCATATAATAATATATACCCATTCATTGGCGCTGGCTTTGGGATCCCTACTCAGCAACAAGCTACGCTTAGCTGAGTGCGGTCCACAAAGTACCAGCAAGACAACTTTTTATGTTTGTTTCCATTTCTTAGCTGGGAGTGCCGCGACATTTCCTCTTTTGTTCTCGTATTAATTTAAGGTGTCGTGCGTCGTTGGGATCGAGGGCGGGGGCACTCCTGGTCACCTATTAATGGGGGGCGGTTAGAAAAAAACACGAACGTAATTAGACGGTTTCTATTTCGATGCATTAAAGGAAAGTGGAACCCGGTCACTTCAATGACGGGGTTTAAACTGAGATAACAGCTTGGTAGGCCATGTCGAGAAATCACTGGTGTTTACTCTGTTCGGTTGTAAGCGCTCTCCTGCCGAATATATTTGATGTTTTATCCTGTGATTCAGCGCTGTGTCGAAAATTTCAGCGCTGTGTCGAAAAGCTTCATATGGTAGCATGTGTGAAAGGAAATAGTTCACCTTTGATTTTTTTTATCCAACACGATTTGATTATATTTTTTCATACAATTTCTTTTTATATTGTCAAAAATGGCCTTATATCGCGCCGATTCAGGACTGAAGGCCGTACATTTTTATTGTTTATCAAAACTATATGCTCTCTCTGAGTCAGAGTCCTGACGTCACGCGAATGTAAAAAATGATTCAGCCAATCAGATTCGAAAGTAGTCGCGTAAAGATAGACTAGCATTGGAGATGTGCCAACCGGCGGCCGGCGATTCGCTTGCTAGCACCAGCTGCAAGCTGATTGGCTGATGGTATAGCCTCTGCCCGGGCTAGAACCAGTACAACATTCTTTCGCCAGCACCGCATTCCTTCGCCAAAAACTCAAATATATTCGGCTGGAGAGTCTTTTCAGTCAAGAAAACCTGCATATAGGGGTTTCCCAACACGGGCTACAAAACTGCTATCTCAGTTTAAAACTAATGTTGAAGGTGAACTATTTCCTTTAAAGGAAATAGTTCACCTTCGGAACATTTTTCAGAACACGATTTTATTATATTTTTTAATACAGTTTCTTTTTTTCTTTTCAAAAATAGTCATACATCTCGCCAATTCAGGACAGAAAGTCGTAAATTATTAATTGTATGGTGTGCGGTATTGGTCTGCGCATGCTCCATGGCAGTGCTGGCACTTTCAGACGGTACGGTACATCATATATGCGCCGCATTCCTTCGTCAAAAAGTCAAATATCTTCGGCTGGAGTCTTTTCAGCCAAGAAAAGTTGCAGATAAGGATTTCTCAACACGGGCTACAAAACTGCTATTTCAGTTCAAAACCCCATGTTGAAGGTGAACTATTTCCTTTAAAAGCAGCGTTACTGAACCAGCTAGCGAACCGAACCCTTCGTCAATAACAATATTATGCTAGTTATGCAAGCAATTATGGGACAATCATTACCTTTGTACTGACTACTTTAAAAAAAAATCAAGTACATGTATTTGCAAACAGCACGGTACACACACACTGTACACACTGCACACTACCACACTATCCCTATACTAGGCACTTATGTGTGCGGCCCGTCTGACCAAGCCGGGACGGTGCCAGTAGCATCGGCAAACCGTCCCGGCTCCGGGGAGGTCTGGGGGTTACTTCCCCGACCGGGGAGGGCTGGAGGATACTGCCCCGGCGCTCCAGACGGGCCGCCGCCCCCGCCCGCACCGCCTCACGTTAAACGCGTTCGTTTCGCGAGGCGGTGCCCCTGTCCACCGGCCGAGCGTCCGAAACGTCGGCAATAAGCATGCCGGCGTCCCGGACGACCGGCGGGCCGACCGACCCTGGAACTCGTGCCAGAGCCGGTCCCGGGTTAGCCCGGATGGGTTATGGGTGGGGGCCATATGCGTAACTGTATTTGATCAGTTCATTCTTCTTCTCTTTGTTTGATGAGAAAACTAAATAACAGTAATACAAAACACTATGCAACAAACGTGTTAGACCTACGCTACGCAGATGACACTGCCATAGTCGCATGATCCCATTCTTTTTAAATTCTCTTTGATCATCCTTGCACAGCGCAACCATATGCTCCCGTTCACGATCAGCCCGGAGCCACCTGATAACCTCATTGAAGCTCAAATACTCCCTTTTTGCAATAATCATCTTAGCGACTACAATTACATGATTTACAAAAGTTGATGTCCCGAGGCCTAGAAGCACAGTCTTGGCACTAAAGTCCGACCCCGTATCCAGAATATGATTCGTTACAAGCCAGTCTTTAATTGTTTTCCAAAAAGTCTGCACAAAATGGCAATGCCAAAATGTATGTTCGATATTATCTTCTTCCCCCCCCCCCCCCCCCCGACACCGATTGCAAATTGCTAGATTCCGCCACTCCTATCCGATACAGCAAACGTTGAGTAACATGTGTCCTGGTAATAATTTTATACTGAATACTACGATACCGCATTGAACTTGTTGCTAGTATATTATTCCAATACACATCATTCCATGCAACATTCATGAACGTTTCGTTCCACTTGCTTTCCCATTTATGTGTATGTTCTCTGTGTATTTGGTTCTCTATCATTTTCCGATAAATATCTTTAACTCCATGTGTTTGCGAAAGTATGAACGCTAAAGACGGGTCTATCAGAGGTCCAAATAATTTAGTATTGTTTGCTATCCTCCAACTCCTGGGAAGACTAGACACCAGACAATCGTAATCAAATTGCACACCTGCTATCCCGTATTGAAGTTTCGCCTCTATAAACGACATAATATTGCCATCAGTGTTCAGCAAATCATTAACAAATTGAAGCCCTTTAGAATGCCACGAGTTTAACCTACCGGTGTAATATTTACTGTAGTCAGAATACCACAGGCTGCATGATGCCATCTCATCCAGGTTATATTCGCCGTAAGCTACTTTAAAATCAGCCACTGCTTCGACCACATCACTCCAAAAACGATTAAAGTGTATGTTTCTGCCAAAGTTTCTCAGAGATTTCTATCCCATATACACTCTCCCCGACTTATTTTGCATTCAAAGAGTTTAGCCCACTGGTTGTCTGATTGCAACTGCCGTCTAACCCATGACACCTTCAATTATTTAAGATATAAGTGGATGTCCATCATACCGGCTCCCCCATTTTCTACCGGCTGTACAAGGCTCTTTCTGCTTATTTTGTCTCGTTTTCCGTTCCAGACAAGCTTGAAAAAAATAGCGTTTAGTGCTTGCATAAATTCAAGCGGCGGATTGGGCAAGGCCGAGAAAAGATGTGTCGGTTTGGGTAAGAGCAAGCTTTTAATCACACAGATTTGCCCATAAATGGTGAGGTGCCGTCGCTGCCAAGTTTTGATCACCGCTTTCATTTCGTCTAGTTTATTCTCAAAATTATTTTTACACATATTCTGGAAATTGTTAAAAAAAAAATCCCAGAACTTTCATCTGCTTGGTCCACTGAATCGGTAGTTCCTCACATATTTGCGGTCTATTTTCTACATCATGCCCTACCCACATTGCCTGCGTTTTTGCTATGTTCGGACGCAGTCCGGAGAACTTCGCAAAGATTCCCAGGTCGTGAAAAGACAAAGACATAAAAGAAAAGTGCAACAAAGAGCCTCTTGGGCCCATCCGAGGTTGCACCCCACCCCACCCCCACCCCCCCCCCCCCCCCCTCCACCAGTCTCGCCCCTTCAAATCACCTTACTCTACCTGCATAAAAGAAGGCTAATCCCACGAGTATTTATGAACTAATCCCTTCTCTGTAAAGTATTTATCTAATCTAATTTTGAAGGAAGCAAGTGTCACTGCATCAGCGACATCCCCTGGTAGCATATTCCAATGTCCTACAACCCTTCTACTGAAAAATGACTGTCGTAGCCTAGTCCTACTTTGTTTCATAATGAGTTTATGCTGATGACCTCTACCTCGATTTTCCCTATTGAACTCAAACATACCCTTTAAATATCCAGAATGCTGACTATTTACAAATTTGAAGACTTCAATTAGATCTCCTCTTAGCCTTCTATATCTAAGTGAAAACATACCCAATTTCTTTAATCTATCTTCATAAGGTAAACTACCAAGACAATTAACCATTTTTGTTGCCCTTTTTTAACTCTTTCTAACAACCAGCAATCTTTCTCATATGTTGGAGACCAGGCTTGTACACAATACTCCAAATGTGGTCTAACGTATGCACAATACAGTTTTGTTATTACCTTTTCACTCTTGTAGGAAACATTTCTGTTAATGGCCCCTAGCATTCTAAGTGCCTTTTTCCTAGCTTCTACAACCTGGTCTGACGCTGATAGTCTACTGTTTACCACGACACCTAAATCTCTTTCCTTTTCAATCTGCTCCATTTTCTGCCCACCCATTTCATACCTATGTTTACTGCTAACCCGTCCAGCGTGCATAATCTTACATTTACTCCAATTGAATTTCATCTGCCATGCTTCAGACCACTCAACTAGCTTGTCCAGATCTGATTGAAAAACATCCTGATCATGTTTTCCTCTAATAATCCTGACAACTTTTAGATCGTCTGCAAATTTCAAGACTTTGCTGTCTATACTGTTCTCAATTGCATTCACAAATATTATAAAAAGCAATGGGCCCAGGACTGAGCCCTGTGGAACCCCACTGAGAACCTCCTTCCATTGTGATTGGCACCCATTCAATATAACCCTTTGCTGGCGTCCTGAAAGCCATGTTTCTATCCAATCCAGAATCTTGCCCCTGATCCCATGAATTTTAAGTTGCAACCCCAGTCTTGTATGGGGGACTTTGTCAAATGCTTTACTGAAATCAAGAAAAGCTACATCTAGCTGTTTACCCTGATCAAAGCTATCTGTTGCAACATCCAAAAACTCCAGAAGATTAGTAAAACAAGAACGGCCCTTCCTAAAGCCATGCTGTGTATCCTTGATGAGTTCATTTTGCTCCAAGAATTCAACAATCTTATCTTTGATGATTGATTCAAGCACCTTGCAGACTAATGAGGTCAGACTAACCGGTCTATAGTTTTCCTCTTTACTTCTATCTCCCTTTTTATGAATAGGAACAACATTTGCTCTTTTCCAATCAAGTGGAATTTTACTATCTGCGAGTGATTTAGAAAATATTATGGCTAATGGAACCGACAACTCCCTTTCAGATTCTCTTAAAAGTCTAGCATGGATTTCATCAGGTCCTTCTGCCTTGTTAGGCCTTACTTTCTTTAGATATTCTAGAACAAGTTCACTACTTATGCCACCTAGCTCTCCTATAGTCTCCTCTGTCTCTAGCTCAGGCTGAAGTGCTGCAATACTACTCTGGTCCTCGATAGTAAAGACAGATTGAAACTGATCATTAAGCACTTCAACCATTTCACTGTCCTTGCTAACTAACACATCATCTACCTTAAATGGACCTATATTTTTGGAAACTGTACTGAACTTATAAAAACTGAAGAACTTCTTACTATCTGCATTACAATGTCTAGCTGAATCAAGTTCCTTTGCCCTTTTAGCTGCTCTGACCTTTTTCTTAACTGAATTTCTTGCATTCTGGTAGGCCTTCTGATTTATATCTAGTGAAGATCCCTTCCAAATGCCAAATGCACTTCTTTTAGCTTGTATAGCACTCCTTACTTCTGGGGTAAGCCAAACTGGTTTGCCCTTGGTTCTGTTACGTTTGTGCCTGAGGGGTATATGCCGATTCTGAATTTGGCTTAATCTAGCTTTGAAAACATTCCAGGCCTCACATGCATCTAAACCTGCCAACTCAACGTTCCATTTTATCTGTGCGAGGTCATTTCCAATACCATCAAAATCAGCCCGGCTGAAGTTTGGAACCATAATAAGGTTATCTTTGGGCCTCATTTCTGATGAGATATTGAATTTAACCATATTGTGATCACTGGTTCCTAGACCTGCACAAATACTTATGTCACTAACTAGATCACTGTTGTCTGAGAATACAAGGTCTAGAATGGAGCAATGTCTGGTTGGCTCTGTTACAAACTGATGCATGAAAAGCTCCTCTTCAAAGATTTGCCTATACAACTTACACTCATTTGTTTCCTCTGCTATACTTTCGTATCCTCTTTAAGTTAAAATCTCCCATAATAAGACACTGAGCCCGAAAGTTCCTACGTATTTCCTCACAAATATCTTGGTCTGTTTCAGCTTGGGAGTTCCTTGGAAGAAAAAGACGCCTGCAACTATTTACATTAAAAAGCAAAGATTAAAAAGTAAGAGAGTAACTCATGACGTCATATTTGTTATTGCGGTTTTTGCCTTTTTTGACCAGATACAGACAAATAAATGCCAGCACTGTATTTCTGAGACAAAACCGGTCTAGAAACATGCCTTTTGTATTTATATTTATCAATTTCAAATGTTGCCCTTATGTGACCTGACCTTGATCTTAGATGATCTTGACACTAACTTCACTTAAATGAGGTCAGATGGTAAAATGGATATCACTATCGAATTATACGTGTACAATAAATAGCCCATAAAACATGTGTCGCATGACTTTCGTGGATTTTCTGCGCATAGCGACCTTTTGTGACCTGACCTTGACCTTTGCCAATAATCTCACTTTAGCTCATGCGGGATGTGTGTTATACATTTTGGAGCATTTTGGTGATCATGGTCGCAATGAAAGGCTTTGGATGGAAATTCAAATGCCTCGATTTTGACCTTTGGCCCGACTTTGACCTAATATGTGACCTCAATTCCACAATTTCGAGTATGCTTTAGATGCGAGTCACTGAGAGCTTTCGAATGCTGCCTTGCGCGTCTCGCTGTGATCATTGGTGCCGGAGATAACGAGGGGGGGGGGGGGAATATTTGCCCGCCCCCGGTCAATGCCAGGCTAAACTCGGATAAAAGAAAGTGCAAATTTTGAGCTCCCTGATTCATCAGCTATCGATTGATATGCTACATGTTCAAACCGATGCCGTTAATTGAAGCAGAAACGCCGTGTCGCGCTAAAAGGCCGTTCTCGCCCACTGTGCGGTGGTTGCATTGCTGTGTGAGCTGTGTATGAAGCCTCAGCCTACAGAGATGTTGCTGATACCGGAGTGACGATCTTTCTTTTATTCTTTATCCTTGGATAAAACAGTGACATAGAAACGCCACGAGAAGTGTGTGTGTGTGTGGGGAGGGGGGAGATAAACTTTGATTGATCTCATCTTTATAGAAACCAAACCCCCAGCCGAGGTTTCTTTGCAAATTTGAGCTCTCCTCGTCTTGGCGAACCTTTTGCTATCTCAAATTCCCCTCATTAAGCAAAATAAAATATTGGAGCGAAAAGTGGCATCAGAAAGTGAGGGTGCCATGACCCCCTCCCCCTGTTCCTACGCTTATGGATAACAATAACGTGCAGAAAAAGCTTCTAGTGAGTAGGTATACAGATACGCCGAAGAGTGACAAACACACATATCAGATCAGGTGTATTCGCAACATTCCCATCACTGGCTGGCTTCTCGCAGTTGCACGTCATATGAGGGTGAACACGGCATGACCAGAAATGATCAAACACTCAGACGCCACAATGAACACGGAAACACGCTCGGCAGCCCATCACTCAAAATTCAGAGCGTTCGTGTCACACCGTGCCACGACGCAACGACGTTTCTAACATGACACCTTGCGCGCTTGACAACTTCTCCTTTACTAAACTGCAGAACTGCCCGGGAACACGAAGAAAAGGACAATAAACACACATTGACCTCCCTTCTCCACGCCCACAACAGCTTCGCCGCTGCCGCTTAAATCAAGCCTTCCTTTACTATCTCCTAAACCTTCCTTTACCATCTCCTAAACCTTCCTTTACCATCTCCTAAACCTTCCTTTACCATCTCCTAAACCTTCCTTTACCATCTCCTAAACCTTCCTTTACCATCTCCTAAACCTTCCTTTACCATCTCCTAAACCTTCCTTTACCATCTCCTAAACCTTCCTTTACCATCCCCTAAACCTTCCTTTACCATCTCCTAAACCTTCCTTTACCATCTCCTATCTCCATATCGCATCAGCTATCTCCTATCGGCACTCTAAATGGTGAAGTTTTGTCGTCTCGGTCTATCCTCGGTTAGGCTCGGGTTTTCAACATTTACTCTACTGAGAAGTAAGGGATCTGGCCAGTGTGACGTCATCTCGCAGACGGTCTGCGACTAGTGAACGATGCTGACCTACACCTGCACCATCTGCACCATAATGACGAAGTACGTGAGGATAAAACTCAGCATCGACAGCATCGTCTCCTTCTTCACAGTGAAGACACCACCTCCATTGAACGCTAGCGGGCGGCGCGTCTGCTCTACTAGCATGTGCAGCGCCTGTCGGGCTGGCGGCGGCAGGCGGCGGGGCCAGCGCGCGCCCACCAGCGCCTCCGTCAGCCTCTCCCCCTCGTCCAGCACCCGGCTACCAGCGCTGCAGACGAACGCCAGCCGCAGCGTAGTCAGAGCGAGGAAGATCGCCAGGCTGATGCGGACGACCGTCCCCGGACCGCCAGCAATGAACAGGTTCATGGCAACGTACATACCCACCAGGAGGGTGGTTGTGACGATGGCGTGCAGGGAGAAGGTCGGAAGGGAGCACAGCTCGGCAGCGTCCGCAGCCAGCGAGTGCACGGCGCGGTACGTCTCAGCCAGGTGGCGCAAACCGGATTCCAGATCTGAGCCGGGGTCTCGTAGCTGGGCCGGGACCGGGACGGCAGCAGCGGCGGCGGTGGTGGTGGAGGCTCGCTCGGTGTTCCAGGCCGAGGCAGGGTGGATGGTGATGTTGTAAGCCCAGTGTCGATCCTTCACAGCTGCCTCACGTGGCTTGATCAGTGCACTGGTAACGACATCGGATGAGACGGCCGGAGAGGTGGCGCTGTCGGCTGCCGGCACTGCCCCGGAGTCGAAAACAGA
Source organism: Chirona hameri (assembly GCA_036785665.1). Taxonomy (NCBI): domain Eukaryota; kingdom Metazoa; phylum Arthropoda; class Thecostraca; order Balanomorpha; family Balanidae; genus Chirona; species Chirona hameri. The sequence goes on along the minus strand of JAXIVJ010001871.1, from coordinate 101,739 downwards.
CCGCTCCACGCTCCAGGCGGCCGCTGTCTGGCCGAGTTCCGGGTTGGCCGCGTCGTCCTTAGGTCTCTCGTCGTCCTCCGCGAGGCACCCACTGTCCTCCACGGGGACCCCGTTCTCAGTGAAGAGCCTTCCGTCCTCTGCGAGGTACCGTCGCGTGTAGCGGCTGAGCCTCTCCAGAAAGAGTGCCACCGAGTCCATCAAACCGATCAGCACCATGTCAAACACGTACTGCGTGGTGAACATCGTCAGCGCGGCAAACATCTGCAGACAGGTGATGGCCAGGAACCACTGCGGCGTCTGCATCGCCGTCGGCACCCACACCGGGAACAGGTAGTACGGATGGCCCCACGGCTTAGAGCCGGTGAACATACTCGCAGACCAGACTGTCATCCCGGCAAACATGAGCACGGCCACGGCGGCGGCGCTGTGCTGGAACCGGACGAAGTCGCGCCGTCGGCCCCAGGGGGCGGTGGCCCGCTCCAGCGCGGCGACGCGGCGCAGCAGGAGGTGCAGCTGCCGGCGGCGGCGCAGCAGCAGCAGCAGCAGCAGCATCGCGTAGCACGCCATCAGACCGTTGAGGAGACTGAAGAGGACGTTGAAGGCGGTGGCGGCGGTGAGCGTGTAGGCCGCGTTGGCGGCGGCGGCGGTTATGGTGAGGAACAGCGGCCAAAGACGGAGGGTGCGCCAGAGGGCAGGAGGGCGGGGGTCAGGTACGTGCAGACCGGACAGTGTGAGGACGGAGCAGACCAGCAGCACGCGCCGCAGCAGTCGGCTGTGGTGCCACATCAGGAGCGGGCCGGCCGCGAGACGGATGCCGGCAGGGGCGCAGCGAAGAACGGAAAACGCTGTACGCCGCAAGAAGGACCACGCTGACACTGCTTCCTCTTGGTATCTTCACTGAAGTTATTCGCTTTGGGTTCTTCACCTACAAAGGCTGTTCTTTTCCTTTCGTTAATCTGGTCTTCTACTTTCGTTATCTGGTCTTGAAAGTCAAGGTCTTTGAGTTAAACTTGAAATCGTTTATTTGTTCAGTCCTTCACCAGCAAAAGGTGTTCTTTTCTCAAACCAGTCTTCAAGCTCAATGTCTTCCAGCTAATCTTTCTTAAGAATTTTCTTCAAATTAACCTTGCTCAAGAATATCCCTAAACACAGTCGATAGCAATAAGTACTGTCCAGGCACGTAGCCAGGATTTCGTCCAGCCCCCCCCCCCCCCTGTAACGCGCCTCGAAAAGGCTCCTTACCGAGCGTTGAAAGGCACGTTACAAGGATGGAAATCCAGTATGACAGGTATGGCATGAGCCATACCAACTGTTAGGAGTTGGAGTTAGCAAACTGCCATATCAACTTTGGAACCAGCGACACCAATTTGGAATCAGCTATACCAATTTGGAATATTTTTGAAGCTCAAGACCTGGAGGTCTTAAACAAATTGCGCCGCGTAGCGGCGCGATTTTTTTTTAGTCTTATGTCCTGTATATGCTTTCTCATCGATGCGTCGCATTGCGTATGGTGCGGACATTCAAAAATGCTATATTGTGCGTTTAAAAGTGCGGTAAAAAAGTGTTCAAGAGAACTATTTTGCCCAATTATATAGGAAAGTAGCAACATAACACATAAATGCGCCGAGAAACGGGCCGATTTGTTTTGCTAACCCGCATACAATTGCATTAGTAGTTAAATTGCACCGCGGAGCGGCGCCCAAATTTTGAATTTTATTCCCCGGACAACTGCATTCTTACTGTTTAAAGTCCCAGGGTACCTTCAGATCGTCTAGGGGCCCCTACGACATTTTTAACGCCGTTCCGACCTGTTCAGGGACTCATCTGGGATCCGCGAAGCGAAAAGACATGATGTGGAGTGGGTGATATATAAAATACAAAGAGGGCTTACTCTAAAAGACAAATTAAAATCGGAGCTTTCAGGTATATTGTAACACCCTAACGAAGGGTGTTACAATATACCCGAAATTTCCGCTTTTAATATTTGTATTGTGGAGTAAGCCCTCTTTGTATTTAATCTTCATCTGGGATCTCTATGTGCTTTTGACCCTTCCGGTCTGACCAGGGACTCCTCTGACCTTCCAAGAAGCCCCTCTTGTGTGTCAAGGGACCCATTCGGATTGTTCAGAGGTCCTTCCGACCTGGCCAGGGACTGCAGTGGCTGCTTTGTCGCCCTGCCAACATGCTCAGGGGCCGCTCCAGTCTGGCTAAGAACTCATCCGCCATGTTCAAGGGCCCTTCCGACCGGCCCAGGGACCCTTTCGGTCGAGCCAGGGGCCTCTCTGACTTGCCTAGGAGCTCCTCCGATCTGCCCAGCGACTCTTCTGGTCGGACTGCGCTGGCTGCTTTGTCGCCCTGCCGACATGTTCAAGGGGCCCTCCGACCTGCCCTGGGGCACCTCCGTGCTGGCTAGGGGCCAATTCGGCATGTTCAGGGGCCCTTCTTACCCGCCCAGGGGTCCTTTCGGTCTGGTCAGGGGCCCATCCGATCTGCACAGAGGCCCTTTGAACTTTCCAGGAGCCCTCTGGTCTCGGCAGGGGCCCTCCAGCCTTCTAAGTGGCCCTTCCGACCTGGCAAGGGACTGCGCTGGCTGCTTTGTCGCTTTGCGACATGCTCCGAGGGCCCTCCGACCTGCCATGGGGCCCCTCCGTGCTGATTAGGGGCCCATTCGGCATGTTCAGGGGCCCTTCTGACCCACCTAGGGGCCCTTTCGGTCTGGTCAGGGGCCCTTTTAACTTCCCAGGGGCCCTCCAACCTGCTCAGGGGCCCTTATTGCCTGGCAAGGGACTGCGCTGGCCGCTTTGTCGCCCTGCCGACATGCTCAGGGGTCTCGACCTGCCCAGGGGCCCCTATGTGCTGGCTAGGGGCCCATTCGACGTGTTCAGGGGGTCTCTGACCCGCTCAGGGGCCCTTTCGGTCCTGCCAAGGGACCCTCTGACACGCACATTGCTCTTTTGAACGTCCAAGGGGCCCTCTGATCTTTCAGAGGTCCCTGATGGCCCTAAAGGGTCTTTGAAGTGCTCTAAACTCTCTAAAGACCACGCTTCGCGTGGTAGAGAGCCCATGATACCGCACTTCGCGCGGTCTCGCCGGCCCTTTTCGGCGCACTGCGCGCGCCGAAAAGGGCCTTCCTGGGGTGTGTGGCCGCCCCCCTGGCTACGTGCCTGGTACTGTCAGTCGAGCTTCTTTGTCGCTGTATGTTCAGGACTCCTGTCGCTTCTCTTCGTGGAATCTTGCGGCACTATTAGGAACCGACTGCGACCCTTCTGCCTCCGACGCCTCCGTCCCAAGCAGTGACCTCACATGCCAATACGAGTCGATAGCTCTTCTGCGCATGTGAGCACGCGTCGGCACCGTGGTAATATGTCTATTTGACTGACCATCGGCACCGTGACAATATGTCTATTTAACTGACCATCGGCACCGTGACAATATGCCTATTTGACTGACCATCGGCACCGTGACAATATGCCTATTTGACTGACCATCGGCACCGTGACAATATGCCTATTTGACTGACTATCGGACCAAATAGAGCGAATAGCTCCTCATATGACATGATTATTCATTCCCAGCATTCCAACGATAATTCATTCCATTTCCAGCGCACAACCGAAGCTCTTGAAATAACGAGACTAATCGAGCAGGACGTGAAAGACTCATTCATTTGTATTCCTCGTGTCAGTCCTAGTGGCATTTGTTTGGTGTCGCCTATCGGGGTAATTTGCACCCCACGCCGACACGGCGGCGGTATAAGCGGCCTTGACGGCGGCTTTGTATTGCTCACAGGCAAATTGCTGTCTGAACAAATTTGGTCATGACAAGAAAGCCATTACCAGAGCAGGCGCCCGCTGTCGAGCCGCCGGAACCGGCTCCTTCGGTCGTTTTCTTTCACGGAGCAAAATTTACGTTCGCGGCTCCTTGTTAGCGTAAACGCGCGGCCTGTTTAGCGTGTATTTGGCGAGTCCGACCATACCGCTGAATATTACGGCATGGTCGGGAGTCCAGGATTGATTGATTGGCCAGGGTACGCGCTCACAGGCGGTATTGCAATTGACGTCATCGAGTGACGAGTGAAAACGGCCCCAGGTGTAACCGGAACCGGCGGTTCCGATGCAACCAGACAATTGCTTCGGGACCGAAGCTAAAAAAGTTCAGTGAACTTCATCCTCTTAACAAAACCCATCGTATTTCGCTTCCGTATCGTACATTCGTACATACATTGGTACATACATCTCGCATCATATTTTGTCCAAAAAATAACGAGCAGGTTATTTAAAACCATATAAAACTGTGTAAAACTAAAAAAAACTGTGCAAAAGTGCCTAGTCATACACGTTTCGGGCAGTGGCGGATCCAGGATTTTCTAAGGCAGGGGGCTTCAGGCCTGAGGGCGGCATATTTCCTCGGTGACGGGCGGCATCGTCCACAGGAGCGCCAATCCAATATGTCAATTAAACAGGTCAAATATGCCTCTTCCTTAACCCGCGCCCCCCGGGGGGGGGGCTCCCGGATTTTCTCAATATCTTGAAAGCTATGATATTGACGTGAAACGTTCCGTAGCTTATGTTGCATCCATTTTACGTCTTCTCTCAACATGTCAGTTGGGCAAACTACAGAGGCGATCAAAAATTGATCAATAAATTTTTAGATTTTATGCCCGTATTTGGACATACAAGCGGTATCAAACTGTGAGGCCTATGCCATTAGGCCAATTCGGAGCAACACACGCATACTCGGAGATTAAAAAGTGTTGGAGAACATGTCCATCAATATATCGGAATAATAAATGTGACCAGATTCGGCAATTGCCCTTCTTCCACTGTAAATGACGATCAAAATATTGATTCCGCGACGCCACGACCACAGCGTGAAATACATTTTTAGATCGGTAGCTAATCCAATTTTAGATCGTGAAGTCAGGTGGCGAATCAAAATTTAGATCGCTATTTAAAAAAATAAAAACCTGAAGATATGTCAGATAATTATATATAGGCAACTACTATAACAAATTTCAAACATATCTCAATTTTTAACTGACATGACATCTAAAGTATGGGTCACTCATGACGTCATATTTTGAAATTGCGTTGTTTGGCTTTTATTGACCAGAAACAGACAAATGAACGCCAGCACTGCATTCCTGAGAGAAAACTGGTCCGTGAACATGCCTTCTTTATTTATATTTATCAATTTCAAATGTTGACCTTCAGTGACCTGAACTTGACAATAACTTCACGTAAATGAATTCAGTTGGTAAAATGACTATCACCATTGCATTCTTCGTGGCAAATAACCCATACAACATGTGTTGCATGACTTTCGTAGATATTTTGCGCATAGTGAATTTATGTGACCTGAACTTGACCTTTGCCAACAATTTCACTTTAGCCCATTATACATTGTATGTGTATAATACCTTTGGCAGCACTCTGGGTGATCATGGTCGTAATCGATGGCTTTGCTGGAAAGTATGGCCCATAAACTAAAATACGTCGATTTTGACCTTTGACCTGACCGTGACCTGACATCACTTTGAATTGTTTAGCATGCTTTAGATTCATATCATTCAGAGCTTTCGAATGCCGCCTTGCGCGTCTCGCTGCGAACATTGGTTCGGAAGATAACCAGGGGGAGGGGCGTTTAACGCCCCCCCCCCTCCCAGTCAATGGCGTTCGGCTGAGGACCCCAGTCAATGCCAGGTTAATTATGTGAATATCAATATCAACTATTTTTCAACTTAATTGTGTAAACCTAAACCTAAACCTAACTAGATTGATAATGCACTGGTCCAGACAGGTGTCAGACAGGCATACCTAGCCCAACAATCGATGATTTAGGGACTAAGGTGTATGGATGTGATACTGTTTAAGGCTTAGGTCCCAGGTAGGTAGGAAGATCACGTTTTTTTTAACCCGCGCACTGCGCCGAACACGCTTTGCGCGCTTTGCGCCGAACACGAACTGCAGGGGGGGTTGATTTCCGCCCCCCCTGAGATCTCGAAAACTACGCAACGTAGCGAAAAGCGGAAAAAAGCATGTGATAGCTTCAGACATGTTCTATCGAAAGTATTTCAGTATTTTTTAAAAGTCAGGTCAAAATTGAGGTCACCAGAGGTCATCGAAGGTAAAATTTTCCAGTTCTTCCCTGTTTTAGGACATCGCTCCAGAAATTCCCATATATCTCAGAAACGATGATAGTTAGAAACAAACGGAAAAAAGCAAACGCCAGCCAGTGAAATTTGTAATCGCTAAGGTGTCCTCAGATTTGATCTCAGGTCAATATTTGAGGCTCCAGAGGTCAAAAAGAAAAATGTTTTTTTTTTGCTAAATCATTTTTTCTATTAACTTTTACTTAATAAAGATAACGGAAAACTGTTTACGCCATTGTGTTTATCTTGTCAAGGCGCTTTGAATGATATATATGGTGACCTTGTTAAGTCAACTTAACAATTTGACCTAAGGTCAAGGTCAAGTGGTGACCCAAGTAGGGCATGTTGCATATGGGAAGACGTGTCTCGACAAGACAAACACATTGATGTCTGTTTTACTTCTCTATCTTCATTATGTCGAGTTATTGACAAAAAAGTGATGGTGACCTCGCATGACCTCAAATGACCCAATAGGGGTCACTGAACAAAACTTACACTTGGATCATCAAGAATATCCTATATTAACATGATCCAGAAGTAATTGGACTAGTACCATGCATATCCTTGAAATAGGAAGCATTTGTATATTTCCCCATTGACTTATTATGGGGAGGTTACGAAATTGACCTGACCTTAGGTCACCGATATCAAAATTCCGAGTTAAACGAATTGTAAGTACTGATGTCCTCATGACATCCTGTAAGTTTCAACCTGATCGGTGAAAAACTCTGGCTTTGGCACAACTGCAAACATTTTTGGTGGTGGGGTCACTTGACCTGGTCTGGTGACCTGACCTGAGATGACCCGAGCATGTTTTTTCTCAAAGTGTGCGCAATTGATGTCCTAACAGGTGAATCAAAACCCGGCGGCGCGCAGCGCCGCCGGGTTTTCGCTATCTTTGAAAAACCTGAGGGGGGGCGGAAATCAACCCCCCTGCAGTGCGCGGGTTAAGTTTTGAGTTTAGTACTATTCAGCAGTTAGCTTGATCGCTAGTGACATTGTTTTGATGGTAAGTGTAAGTAAGACCATGACCATCCCAACCCAATTCTATATTCCAATGCATTGCAAGAAGCAACCCAAGTCTCCAACAACATTATGAAACCAGCCACCAGATGCAATACCAACAGGAGCATACATTCTATCAAAGCAAATCCAAATACCAGGCAGCATGAATTTCATCATGGCAAATGCTCATTGCTCATGCATATCACTTACAAATGATGATTAAACATGGCTGGCTGTAACAGAACAATCACTGTCTGACGCCTATTTGACGCCTGTCTGACGCCTATTTGACGCCTGTCTGACCACCGTATTCAAAACATTAATCAATATTGTACCATTTTCTACATAATTTTCTGCTGTCGTGGTCTTTTTTTGGCTCGAATTTTCCACTGACACCCAAGCACAAAATACATTTTGGGACACTGTTCCTGCAAAAAAGAAAACAATTTCAGGACACTGGTTTAATGACTCGACGACCACCACTGTTATGCATTTGGGTCAGGTCATCCGTCATGTCCTGTCCATTTTTGTTTGCGTGTATCATAGTTTGGAGAGCACAGGTCTTGAGATCTGCCAAGCATGGCATGCTGGACTCAATTCACTTCAGTGCCAAGTCCTAATTTCATGTCATGTAATGTTGGATTCAGACTGTAACAAGCTGCCCCCGACTGGGGTTTCTCCTAGTTTCTGGCTCAGCTCATTCTGGAGAAAATCACAGGGTGTAGGTAAATCTTTCATCGATTATTATGTTTTGTATCAGAAGGTTACTAGAGTGTGTTTTGGTCAATGTCCATTAGGGCGGTTCATTTTTACACGAATGTTAAATTTTCTTGGTGGCACACTTATTTCCCGTTATTTTGACTACGCTGATTTCAATGCTATCAACAATTTTGAAATAAAAATATTTAGAGGTCGCGAGAAATCGACGAAAATTCCATGTTTTGCTATAAATGCCCTAACACCGCCCATCTTGTCTCCGCGATTTTACCAAACTAATTCAAAATTTGCATTGTGGTATACTGTTTTCCTGTTATTTAGACTATGGTGATTCCAGTCATATATATTTTATATCATATATATATATAGCCAGCCATGTTTAATAATCATCATTTGTAAGTGATATGCATGAGCAATGAGCATTTGCCATGATGCACTTCATGCTGCCTGGTATTTGCTTTGATAGAATGTATGCTCCTGTTGGTATTGCATCTGGTGGCTGGTTTCATAATGTTGTTGGAAACTTGGGTTGCTTCCTGCAATGCATTGGAATATAGAATGGGGTTGGGATGGTCATGGTCTTACTTACACCTACCATCAAAACAATGTCACTAGCGATCAAGCTAACTGCCGAATAGTACTAAACTCAAAACTTAATATAATAAAAACGTGATCTTCCTACCTACCTGGGTCTGGGTTTGAGCGACCCACAGATTCTCGGCTCTTCGGATCTCTTCTTGCGTGAGGTCACCCTTCGTGTCTTCTTTCCGTCGTGCCTTCTTTGTCCAGCGGATAACCCAGGCAGTTATACGATGTAGACGTTCGAGAGAACTGTAGTTGTCTAGTGACACCAACTGACTAATCCCAATGTCATCCTTCACAGTGGAGCTCACGTATACACTAACGTCTCGTTTCCTCTGCTCGACTTCACAGCCAGCCGGTTATTGCTCTCCGTCGTCGCACAGAGCTGGCCATTGTGAGTGATGCATACGAAGCCACTCCGGGCCTCGGGTCCATAGGTTTTGCGTCAGGGCTGACGCTGGCGCTCCCCGGGATGGCAGGTCCGCGGGATTATCTACCCCTGGAGAGTGCCTCCAAGTCTCCGGTGAGGTCAGTTCTTGTATTTCTTGGACCCGATTCCTTACGTACGTTCCCCACCTTTGCGAATCACTGTGGATCCAGTGCAAAGTCACCGATGAGTCTGTCCAGAGAAACTCTGCCGACGACGCCATCGGTAGGTGCTTCTTCACGAACGTCAAGAGACGTGCTCCGATGAGCGCAGCTGTCAGCTCCAGTCTGGGAATCGATAGACCTTGTGATGGAGCGAGTCGCGTTTTGCAGATCACGAGGGCTGTTTCCTGAACGGGTGCATCACTATTGGTGCGAATGTATATCACGGCGGCGATGGCGCCCTTGCTCGCGTCGCCGAAGGCGTGAAGCTGGAAAGTTTCATCATGCTGTCCGTAGAAACGTGGTACTCTGAAATCCTTGAGTTGTGTTAGTTCAACTAGCCACTTCCTCCACTGACATCGTGACTCGGACGTGATGAGTTAGTCCCAGTCAAGACCCTGTTTCCAGAGGGCCCTCAACAGCATCTTGACCCTCACAGAGAAAGCCGCCATCAGACCAAGTGGATCATAGAATCCAGCAGCTATCTTCAGGATGGTCCGCTTGGTTTCTAGAGACCCTGCAGCATATTCTGCCAGTGTGTGCGTGCTCATTTCTAGGACGTCTGAAGCTGGCTGCCAGCTCACTCCCAAAACCTTCCGGTCACTTTCACTGCATTCGCCGATGCTCCCTTGAGACACGCTTGTTGAGGCGCTCTGACCCCACTTCGTCATGACCATGCACGCGTCCCGAAATATATTCTGTGTCCGAGCTTTGACATGTTCTGCCTCCTCTTTAGTGTCGACGCTGGTGATGAGGTCATCACAGTATATATATCGTCGCAGCAAAGCCACTAGTTCGGGGTCAGACTGCTCTTAGAGCTTCAGGTGAAGTCTGATGGTAGCTTGCAGGAGGTAGGGGGACGCATTGACGCCGAAGATCACCCTCGTCATTCGATATGTCGTGGGTACCGTATCTGAGGCCTTCTCCTTCCACAGGAAGCGTGTGAAGTCGCAGTCAGATTGATGCAGTGCCACCTCTAGGAACGCCTTCTCGAGATCGGCCACGAGACCCACCTGCCTGAACCGAAAGCGGATAAGAATCCCGGTCAGATCCACTATCAGATTGGGGCCAGCACTGATGTGGTCATTCAGGGCACTTGGTTGACCCGCCGCAGCGTCGAACACGACTCGAACCTTGTCCCTTTTATAGACCGCTTGATGGGCCAGAAGATGTACCGGTCCATCAGGGACGGCGGGTGCTTTCTCTGCGTGGTTATCATCAAAGTAGTTCTGGATTGCATCGTCACTCGTCCAGTCGCCCCCTTTTCTTAAGTGATCTTTCACAAGCGTCCAGCCTTGCTCTCGCGAGTGTCTCGTTCGTCGGTAAGGATGTTTTCGTTCATTCCTTCCATGGCCAGCAAACTTGATACCGCCCGTCCGACAAGCGCTCCAGTGTTTCCTCGAAGTAAGATTCTATTTCACTGTCGCACCGAGCGCGATATTTGACATCATCGGCTCCTTCAGAACTGATCCCTATTTTTTCCAGGCTCCAGAGTTCTTGTAGGTCATCGGCCTTCTCTGCTCTTATAAAGTTAGAAACCACTGGCTGAGCAGATTGTCCTGAGCCGCAGGGACCTGATATTATCCAGCCGAATCGCGAGCCGAGTGCGATAGGACCGGCAGTCCCGGTTTTCATGCGGCCATCGACGACGTCTCTCAGGTGGTCTTGCCCGATCAGTATCGATATCGAACGATCTTCGCCGTCCAGCGCCACTGGCTCTGCTAGCTCCAGTCTCATCAGGTGCGCATGGCGCCTGACACCTGGCTCCGCTCTCGGTGGTGAGCTACACATCGTTGGCACCACATACGCAGTGATGGCTAGAGGTGCGGCTCTATCTATCATTGAGACCTTTCAGTGACACTTGCACCTTTTTCATTTTCATTTGTCCACCGCCGAACGACTGTATGCTCATATCGTCGAGAGCGAGTTCTCGGCACTGAAGCTGGTCGGCCCGGCAGCTGTGATGAAGGACTGGTTACTGCCCGTATCCAGCATTATTCTTACCATCTTTTGACTTGTTTCGCCAGTCGCGTACACCTGCGCTGTCTGCATTAAGATAGCTCCACTGCCGTCGGCGCTCGCCTCATCGACGCTTGCAGCTATCACCGTTGCGTTCGAAGGCTGGTTTGGTGCTGCTGCTTCAGCTTGCGCTGCGTTGACTGTCCGAGATGTGGCTCGTTCGCACAGCAGAAAGTGATGCGGACCCGAGCATTGTTCGCACCTGGGCTTGCTTGCTGGGCATTCTGCTGCGCGGTGCCGAAGCTATAGGACACCAGAACCAGAAGCATGCACCCGCTCGCACCAATCTTTCTCGGCGCTCGGATACACTCATTTGCTTGGCTTTTCGGCACTTGCTTGTAGCGTGCTGATAGTCACAGAACAAACAGGTTTGACTTGTAGCTCCAGAATAAGCCGCGAGAGCCGTGGCAGACGCCAGGCTCTTATCAACTTTCCGTTTTGGGATAGTTTCCAGTGTTTTCCCGTGTGCATCTAAATATTGTGCAGCGTGTTCGACAAGGTCCACCGACATCCCCTTTCTTTGAGACCTGGAGCGTAGACCTGGAGCGGGTGCGGGCAGCTTTCCAGGAACTGTTCCGTCACGACTAAGTCAAATAGGCCTTCGTATGAGGCTTCAGTTCCTGACAGCTCAATCCATCTCACCAAGTATGACTCAATTCGAGACAGAAACTGGCTTGGGCTCTCGTCGGGCTCCGGTAAAACATGTCTTAACTTCAGACGGTACCCTTCCGACGTGAGCCCATACCGCTCCAGCAAAGCTGCCTTCAAATCTCCGTACCGTTCCGCCTGCTCTACTGATAACCTGGAATAGGTCTCCAGAGCTTTCCCTGTAAGGACACTGAGATGACTCGCCCATTGGTGTTCTGGCCGGTCATTTAGCCGTGCGTGACGCTCAAACCTCTTAATGTAAGCGTCCATATTGTTTTTCTCTTCATCAAAAGCAGGCATTCTTGGGCCCACAACGAAGGCTCGCTCCGGTCTCTCTGATTCAGAGCTATCTGACGCAGCACGCAGTTTCGCCAGCTCTAATTCATGTTTTCTCACCTTCTCGCGCTCCTCTCGCATCTTTTCTTCCTTCTCTCTTTCATTCTCTTCCTTCTCTCTTTCTTGTCTTCTTTCCTCTCTGTCGAGTTGCTTATTTGCAAAATATAATGCTGCTTCGCCTGACAAGCCATGTCTGGCAGCGATTTCAAGGTACGCTTTCATGTCTGTCCTGTCACGGTCGCCAGATGTTGTAGTTTGAGTCAAATGTCATTCGATTGACATTCTTAAATCTAATATCTAATCTAACCTAATCTTAGAGATATCCTGAAGTACTATTTACCTACATTAAGACACCATGGTTCCTCAATCGAACTATCGTATATTGCATAATTTACGATGAATCAAAAGCAGCCTTTTTCCGCTCGCGTGAGGATTGAGTGAGGGATCCTCGCGTTTCACAACAGTATTATACACATCCCGCATGGGCTAAAGTGAGATTGTTGGCAAAGGTCAAGGTCAGGTCACAAATTCACTATGCGCAAAATATCTACGAAAGTCATGCAACACATGTTTGATGGGTTATTTGCCACGTATAATGCAATAGTGATAGTCATTTTACCAACTGAATTAATTTACGTGAAGTTATTGTCAAGTTCAGGTTACTGAAGGCCAACATTTGAAATTGATAAATATAAATAAAGAATGCATGTTTACGGACCAGCTTTCTCTCAGGAATACAGTGCTGACATTCATTTGTCTGTATCTGGTCAATAAAAGCCAAACAACGCAATTTCAAAATATGACGTCATGAGGGACCCTAGGGCCAGATCAAATTGACTACTTCTTTAAAAACTTAACTGAGACTGGTCTCACTAACTTACGGAGTCCTTCAACACCATGTGGTTTGAAGGCACTTTCCCTGAATCTTGGCACAGTAGCACGCTAATTCCTATACTTAAACCTCGCAAACCCAAATCTTCTCCCGCTAGCTATCGCCCTATTTCTCTAACTAGTTGCGCATGTAAACTATTCGAACGCATGGTTAATGGACGCATCAGAACTTATATTGAATCGAATATTTACTCTCCCCACACCAAAGTGGTTTTCGACCTGGTCGATCGACTGCGGACAATCTAGTCGGTCTTGTTGACTCTGTCCAGCGCGGCTTTCGAGGAAGAGAGGTCACGGTTGCCCTCTTCCTTGATTTGAGAGCTGCGTTTGACAGTCAATAAGACTGCACTTTTAGTGAAAGTTCACAAGGCCGGAATTCGAGGTCGACTCGTCAAATTTATAATAAACTTTTTAGGCAATAGAACTGGCAAGTGAAATATAATACGTTCATGCTCGTTTAACGACGCCGAAGCATTCCTACTAATGAATACATCTGCTGATTCTGGCAGGACGTGCCGTTTGTTATACTTACTTGATAAGTTGTCTGAAAATGCCTCAAGTATCGAACTTGTTCGCGTTACGATTTGCTCCCCAATTTTCAGTGCCGCTACGGATTTTCTTAGAACATTTTTTTTCCAGACCAAGAAAATATTTGGAAGATCGTTCCCCTTCCTCGTGCCACTTAGTCCTGGATCGAACGATGAGACCTGCGATTTGAGGTTTTCTTATATTTTCAAGCTCATCCTTGTATTTTTTTAGACGGACTGCACTTTCTTCCGTTTTAGTCTCGCAGTACTGTGTATGAGCGTTTTATATTTGTGTTATGGGTTTCCTTTCTTTCGCCTTAGTACGTTTTATTTGTTTAGAAAACTTGGTTTCCCCTCGGATCATCATTAATGTTTCATAAAACAGATCGTCTTTTATTTGAAATTCAAATCGAAACAGAACAATCCGAACAGCTGCTGCTCGCTATGGTCGCTGACGACAATCAGGAGACCCGGGAGAAGGCGGTCCGTCTCATCCGTGCTGCGCGTCTACAGAAGACGCAAGACGTCAGGAGCTGCAAGCTTCCAGACGTCAACTTCGGAGCTGAAGGGTACGCCGACCTCATCGACTGGAGCTCAGCGGAGGTGGCACAACCACCGCTGCTGCGAGATCTCAGCGACGAAGACCTGCAGGACATCCTCAAAGCCCAAAGCTGCTGTCCCGCCGTACCCGGTACACACCCAGGCTGTGGAGAGGACCGTCAGAATGGTGATGGAAGGCTGTTCTTCGGTGCTGGGTGAGGAGTCGAGGCACGGCCTCATCACGGCGAGGCTGAAGCACCGACGCATCCTCCCGGCCTTCAACTCGAAGCAGGACCTCCGTCCTTCATATGCATGGTACCGATTATTGACTCAGTTGTACAGTACAATACATTGATCTAAATAACGAAATTGCTATGTATTTACGATTGCTTAAACTTTGTTCTCAGTCGCTATGATTTTTCTTCTTCAACAGCGTGAAGACGCACGCTTCTTTCACGAAGACGCACGCTTTTTTCTTCTTGACACCCATTCCGTTGTTGGTCCACCCAAATAAATATATTGGTAATGCTCTAGCTCCTTTTAAAAAAATAATAGACCGTTCATCCAATGAAGACGCTAACCTCGTAAAACTTTTCCACATAACCTCTCATATCCTACATCGATCGGGGTGCCTGTCGACCATTTCAAGTGGGGATGACCCGGCTGTCCTCCTCCATCGCCACAACCTCGCCCATTCTGTCATCACCACCAGCCTTCAGTCTGCCGAATGCCGAGCTGAGTTAGACCGGCGGCCGACGTTCCGTGCGTATGAGGTGGAGATACGTTTTTTTTGCCTTGCACATCTGATTTGGAAATAGAGTGAATACAGCTTTGGTTTGCATTTTCTGGTTGGATTCAATCTGATAGCATCCGTTTACCCTAAAACAGGTTTGTATGATCGCTTACAGCAGCTGCAGAATCATATAACAGTAATAATATGCTTCGGAACTATCGGCGATACAGGTGGCGCCACCATCGACAGGTTGGGAAAATGGTCTCTTAGTAAATCGACTCGCGCTCACCAATTATTGCTATTAGCGGGAAAAGCTCTTCAGATTTCATTTTCTTAATCATCAGCGCCACTTTGTCATATTCCAGTATAATTTTGAGATGACGACACACCCTAAATGTATGCTTCCATTTGTATTGCTTTGACATAAATACAAGATACATTTAAATATTGAATCAAGCGTGAATCGGTTAAAATGTTTTTGATTCTTTGAATCGGGAAGAAGTAATTCTCAAATGTGTATCCATGAATCGAGCGGTGATTGAATAAATAAGGTTCCAAAATGAATCGTGGTTGAATCGTTCCAAAACGGTTGAATCAATAACCAGTCCAGTGTGATGACCTCAATATTGGCGTGACCTAAAAGTGACCAATAATTTATATATAACTTGTCACAAGTTCCTTCTGGGATCCACTCAGCGTCTGCTGCCAGCCATTCATATCTCTATTGGTGTCTATTTTTGTATAGGTCACCGGCATGGTGTCTCCAACTCCTGAGCGCCTCGACTGCCAGCGTCTTGCAGCGGCACATCGCGGGCAAAGAAGAGGAGGCGAAGTTCCTTCGTGTCGTGGACGAAGCGACGGATGTCCTCAACGCCAGCCACCCAGGCGACACAAAAGATCTGCGGAGACGGAAAGGCTACCGTGGCAGCGATGAACAAGAGAGGGCTATCTCCGCCGCTGTGACGGAGGCCACGCTGATGCGTGTCGGTACCGCACGGTGCATGTACCCGTTCCAGAGAGGGATGGTCATCAGCATCCGGTCGGTGCGTGGCCTGTTCAAGGACCTCCAGGCAAAGTTCGGTGATGTGTTCGTCCTGACTCGCCGGCTCACGCAGGACAGGCTGGAAGGGTGATTCGGCATGGTGAGAGGCCCGGGAGGCTCCAACCAGAACCCCACACCGACGGAAGCGAGGCCAAGGATTCGCCTGCTTACCCTCATGTTCGTCATGCAGCGAGGCGTAAGTCCCATCTGCAGAGACGGTGATCAGGCGGCAGAGCCGGAGAATGGTGAAATGGAGGAGCAGCTGGAGCAGGAGCAGGAGGCAACCGGCACCTCCGAACTTACGGCAGACCTGCTGGAGTTCACCGGACCGGTGGAGGAGGTGACGCAGCGGAAACAGACGGCGAGGACGGGGAGGACATGGACGACCTGAGGGATGTGGCTCTGACCTGCTTCACCAGGCGGAGGCGTCCCAGTCAGCAGCATGCCGCCCTGCTGCGCCGTCGGCCGCGCGGGACACGGTCGCCGGTGTGTCCGCGACAGAGAGCGTCATGGCCTACGTCGCCGGCTACATCGCGAGGAAGAGGCCAGACGACCGCTCCCTCGGTGTACCATCCGCCTCGGCCGAGTCGGTGCCTCTGCTGGCCCTGTGGTCCAGGGTCGTCACTCTCGGCGGCCTGACGGTGCCCACGGAGACATTCTACGCCACCTTCAAGGAGATGGAGGCGGTTTTCTGTGCCCATCACGCTCTGGAGCCCGATGGCTTAAACCGAAGGTCCGTGTCATCAAGGACTTTGTCGTGGTCCTCCAGGACAAGTTCCCACGCGTCCATCCCAAGATTCACGCCTCCTTCGCCCGCTTCCGGACATTTATCAGGATGGGCAACATCAACAGGGCCCGACGTGCCGAGTCTCTGGCACAGCGAGGTGCGAGGAAGTGCCGGCACCACGCACAGTGCAAACTAGTGGATAGGCTGTAGTGAATATACTGGACAATTGTGCTCATTCACTCATGTCATGCTTTTCTCTTGTTTTGTTCATGTCGTTTTGTTGTCAACTTCTCAGGTACTGGCAGAATCGAGAGGGCTGTTTTACTTAGTACCGTAAGTCTGCTGAGGCCTGAGGTGCATGTTACTTCCATTGTTCTGGTGTGTATAACAGGATACTGTGTGATTCTAAATATGTTGCTAGATTTAACCCAAAGATATGGCATCCGAGATATTCAGTTGTATATTGTCGTGAGATCTGCTGGGATCCTAGATCCGCCACTGATTGTATGGTGTGGTATGCTTATCACGGTATCATGTGTAATCCGATATCTGTCGCTTAAAGGAAATAGTTTACCTTCAACATTAGTTTTAAACTGAGATAGCAGTTTTGTAGCCCGTTTTGGGAAACCCCTATCTGCAAGTTTTCTTGACTGAAAAGACTCGCCAGCCGAATATATTTGAGTTTTTTTTTTGCGAAGGAATGCGGTGCTGGCGAAAGAATGTTGTACTGGTTCTAGCCCGGGCAGAGACTATGCCATCAGCCAATCAGCTTGCAGCTGGTGCTAGCAAGCGAACGCCGGCCGCCAGTTGGTACATCTCCAATGCGAGTCTATCTTTACGCGACTACTTTCGAATCTGATTGGCTGAACCATTTTTTACATTCGCGTGACGTCAGGACTCTGACTCAAGAGAGTATGCATATAGTTTTGATAAACAATAAAAATGTACGGCCTTCTGTCCTGAATCGGCGCGATATAAGGCATTTTTGACGATATAAAAATACATTGTATTACAAAATATAATCAAATCGTATTGGGTACAATTTTCCAAGGTGAACTATTTCCTTTAATTTCACCCGGAGACCCACTGGTAAGATCCATTGTCGCATTTGTTGTGAGGGCTGCTTGGATACTAGATCCGTCATTGAATTGTGTGGGGGGATATTCTTGAATCGGACAATCCATGTAGAAACAAGTTATCTCGTACGTGCATCATCTTGTCTTTTGCATCAATTGTGCCATTGTAGCTCCTACAATGCTGTTGTATTATTGCTGCTACAGTGCTTTCAATAATGATTTATTGGAGTAACTTTTCTTTCAATGGCTTGGTTGTCAGTTTTCGTAAAAGACAGGATGTGAAGTCGGAGAAACGAAGAAAAAGCTCAAAAGTATCGGGAAAACCAGTTGGCAGTTAAAGTTCTGTTAACAATCTTCGAACGAGCATGATATGTAATCAATCTGTATGTTTTGCTTTACTTACGCTTTAATAAGTCTATCAATCAGTGTAGAAGCTGGAAAGAGGTATTTCACAAATATATTAATATTGCATTCACTCATACACGCTACTTCTTAGTACTCAGCTTCTCACACTAGCCGGTCGCGATATGAAATGACAAACGAGAAGGATAAATACGACAATTACCGCTAATGGATAATAATTACCGCTAATGGATAATAATTACCGTTATCATCGCGGAATTACTAAATATCAAGCCGGAGAAGATGGTTTAAATCAAGTTCATTTCGAGTCCAGACTTGTCAATGATTCAATGTGAATCGACTACTTTTGATTGAATCATTCTTATTTCAAATGAATGACTCATGAATCGATTCACCTCATGCGCAAACCTGTTGTGAGTCACTGATTGAATCATTCATACAGAGAAAATAGGCTGATTGCATCATTAATTGCTCAAATAATCATTCTTTTTTGGTCGAACAGCATAAACTGTCCATATAATATGCCAGCGGCCCAGCATTCATCTGTGCCCTGTGGACAAACCAGGCACTTAATGGCCAATATGAGCTCTGTGTCCTGAGCTGTAGCCTGTAATTCATCTATGCGTAAAGAAAGCGAGGCTTTGTGGCCAACTCCAGTGGGCACAAAGCCACTGCTCAATCAGCCCTAACTAGGTGAATACCTTGGAACTGGTAGGGTTAGGGGTAGGTACCTAAATACTTAGAAAAGGTAACTAACTCATACTTTGGTTCATAAACCACACAGTACACGCACACCTTTTTCACACGAAATTTTCAAAAGGTACCCACCTTTTCCTAATTTCTAGGCTATACCATCAGACTGGATATTGATTCGACTCTGATTGAATCGATTGGAATCGTTCAATAAAAATCCCTTGAATCAATGAAGAATCGATTCACCACCGGGTTTTGTGATTCATGATTGAATCAAAACCCGCATAGAAACAAGGCTGATTGAATCAAAAAGACTGTGCAATGCTATTTCAATGGTGAGTCAAACGTGATTTGATCAAAAAATTTTTGATTCTTTGAATCGGAAAGAATAATTTCTTAAAATAGATATCCATGAATCAAACGGTGACTGAATCATTCATATTCAAAAATGAATCGTGATTGAATCCTTCCAAAAAGGTGAATCAATAACCAGTCTGTATACCATATCAAAAACTAAATCATAAACAAACATTTGCATGACCTCCGCATGTCCCAATTATCACTGTCGCATCGGCGCCGCTTTATTCCACATCATGCTTTATAAAAAATAATACCTAATGCAAAATCAAAATAAATGTCCTATTCGCTTAAAAAAGTGAAACGTAAAGTCATTAATGCTTTTGGAACTTTGAATTTGCAATTATAATAAATATTATAAATATCATTTTATAATCAAAATAAACAACACGCGTGTCCGATTGCCTCACATTCACATTCGGAAATACATTCGCGGACGATTTGGATTGGCTTCAAAATTGGTACACAGATAGATCACGACCTAGTGATCATTCTGGTAAAATCTTAGAGTCGCACATTTAAAATCGAAGGAGTTAGAGCAGGTCATATGTTTAAGGTCAAACAGCAGACTATTCTGATGTGCATGACAATTGGCACACAGGTTGAGCATGACCTCCCTATCGCGCTCATAAAATCTTAGAGTCGCACATTCAAAATCAAAGGAGTTAGACAAAGGAGTCGACACTTCCCTTTAATGTTGAGTGGTTGAATCAAGATTGCATCATTCATTATGGTAATGTTGAGTGATTGAATCATAATTGAATCATTCATTATGGTCAGTGAATCACTGTGAATCGACTCATGACAAATATGAATCATTGACAAGTCTGAATTTTCGACAAAACATTTTAAACAGTTCATTTTGTTGATTAAACATAGTTATCGACCATCAAAAATAATATAACATCATTTCTGCACTAAATCACCCTTACCTGAGCGGGGTTCGAACCCACCACCTTCGCATCCGTAGTCCGAGGCGCTACCGACTGAGCTATTACCGCCGGCGCACCAGCGCCGCCAGAAACTGGCCAGACCGGCACGGAGTGCAGTCAAATCTTTAACCCTCACGCCCTAATAATTCGGCT
This sequence comes from Chirona hameri, assembly GCA_036785665.1. Lineage (NCBI taxonomy): Eukaryota > Metazoa > Arthropoda > Thecostraca > Balanomorpha > Balanidae > Chirona > Chirona hameri. The sequence goes on along the minus strand of JAXIVJ010001871.1, from coordinate 81,659 downwards.
GGGTTAGGTGAAAAATGGTAGAGGAATCACCGCAATATATTTGAACGATCTTTTTCTGAAGTGTCAACTACTATGGAATACAGTGATAAAATACCTTTAATAATGATTAACAAGAAAATTCAAACTTGAAAACAATCATTTGAATAAGTCTTTAATTAGCTTTCAACTCAAAATCAGATATATTTTGCAATGCTACACAAGAATGGCACCAGTGACGTCATTAACAAAGCCTGCTACGGGACTTGGGTATACTAATCAGGAACAACTCGCCAAGTGCGCCGAGATGGTTAAGTGCGCCGAGAAGCATGACAATGACTTTGTGAACAAATCGCCGACGCTAAATACGTCGCCGTCGATGTGCATCGATGAGCTTCCGATTTAATTGCCAGTTTTGTGTTATTGTTTGTTAGTTTTTTTTTGGGAAAATGATTATTTTTCATGATAATATAAAGCATAGTGTTATAGACAGCCACAGACAAATTATACAAAACTCCGAATGTTGAAAACAAATGAATCGATTTGCAAAAATTGAGGGTCGCAACCACTAACTTTGCCGCCGTTGATGTGCGTCGATGAGCTTCCGATTTTATTGCCACTTTTTCCAATCGCTGTTAGTTTTAGAAGATCGCCGGGCATATAATCACAACAAGCAGAACGCACAATATATTTTCCACTCCATTGCGTAAAAAAGCAATACGAGAAAAGCCCGCAGTTTGATGAGGGCCAAAAGTACTTGCAAGTACCGATCGTTAAAAGTGTGGAACGCTTATCAACTATAACTTGAAATATCTTTCGGTAGGAAAGTTTTCATGGAAAATGTGATGAATTTACAATATATTTTGGTCTCGTCTGGCGATTTCAAGTGCTAACTTCATTTTTTGTGGGAAAAGGTCATTATTTCCCTTTAAAGGAAATAGTTCACCTTCGGAATTTTTTTCAGAACACGATTTTATTAAATTTGTTAATAGTTTCTTTTTTTCTTTTCAAAAATGGTCCTAAATCGCGCCAATTCAGGACAGAAGGTTGTAAATTATAGATTTTATGGTGTGCGTTATTGGTCTGCGCATGCTCCATGGCAGTGCTGGCACTTTCAGACGGTACGGTACATCATATATGCGCCGTATTCCTTCGCCAAAAAGTCAAATATCTTCGGCTGGAGTCTTTTCAGTCAAGAGAAGTTCCAGATAAGGATTTCTCAACACGGGCTACAAAACTGCTATTTCAGTTCAAAACCCATGTTGAAGGTGAGCTATTTCCTTTAAGATCTAGCAAAATAAAAACTTTCTCCGGAAGCAGCGAAGGCACGTGATGCGGTTGCCAACAAATACCCATGGTTAGTCCAGAAGACCACGAGCTCAGGCCAATTGACATTCTGCTGCACAAACTGTAGAAGTGTGCACGGTATTACATACAAATACGAAGTGTAGTGTAAATAAGTTACAAACACCGAAGTTGAAGTTCAATGGCTGGCGGGTTTGGCCAAGATACCCTCTCCGCCTAGGTGCCGAGATAGGTCTAGGCTCAGTCGGCGCGCATGCGCAATAGCCAGTTTTCGCATTTTGTTCGCCCTACTAGCCGCACCCGTACAAAAAAAAACGTTACATAACAGAGCGTTAGACTCGGAATCCAAGGGTTCTGGGTTCGAGTCTGGCTACTGGCGCAAGTCATTCGGTTCCCCGCCCCGGAGGGGGAGGGGGGGTGTTTCCCCTCTCCACCAGCGGCGGCATATAGCTGTAGGCTGGACTACGGGGTGGGCGAGAACCCCTCCCTGCCCACCCCCCAAAAAAGCAACAAAAACACGTTACATTACCAAATGTATCAGCCGCGCCATAAACGTACTCCTCCGATCTCCTCCGGTTGTCGCACCTCGATTTCGGGAGCAAGTTGGAAGAGTTAAGAGGTTTCGGGCGACCTTTGATGGTTGTCTTCAATATTGAGAATCTGCGTCACCAAGGCCATATAACAGGGTAATAGAACAACGGGTAGAACAGTAAGGAATTTAACGCCCAAATGAATTAGACAAGATATAATTTTTATCGTATTTGTTTTGTCTATTATAAATTAAAGGTATTGTTTGCTAACAATAACTTCTATTTCCATAGATTACATCTTTATTTATTGAATTAAACGCCAGCAAATATACGAAGTAGTAGTCAAAGTAGTGTATTTGCAGTACATGTAGCATTTGGAAGCGATCATATTAAATTCTACTACGAAGTAGTAGTCGAAGTAGTGTATAATTCAGTACTGTAGTAGCATTTGGAAGCGATCAGCGGTCGTTCCGACATTTTTAACCCCCAAGCCCATTTAATTAACCCCTTTACACCCGGAATATCGGAAAATGATAAATAAAAACGTTGTAGCTAAGACTTGGAACATGTAACATAGATTACGAGCCAGTCTCGTCTGAAAATGATCGATTTATCATGGAAACCCTATGGTGTAGTGAGTATGTAACGCCCAAACGCCCGAGTGCTGCCAACTATTACTGGTGGGGCTGATATAACTGGTTGTCTCTATCCTACGCGACTATTTCATCACTAGATTCTATACCACATATTTTTAGTATACATCCAGTGCATCAAAATGTATCAATTTTATTCTTACAAAAATAAACATGCTGGCGTACTGAATTCAAAGAGTGAAATAATACAAAACGAAATACCCATTTGACTTGTTGCAAAATGGTGAGCAGACATTTAGTATTTCAAACAGTATAGTTCATACTAAGAAACAAATTACGTTTGCCAGATGTTAGATTAGTTGAGTCGCGATGGTTGCTATGGTAACAAACAAAAGCTTGCATGGCACCCCCGCTTCCGCGGGTGCATTGATTGGCGGTATTGACGCACGTCAATAAAGGCGAATATGACGCTTATTAGTCAGATAAGCTGAAAGTGTCTATTGACCAAGACTATTGTAAGGCGTGCAGGGTTCCATAAAACAATTTCTTGGGCAAAAACTTGACTCAATTTTTCCAAAACGACCCCAGACATGAATAGGCAAGGCCTTTGGCATCATAGTTATGTATCATCTGCTGAGCGAACTATTTTAGAAATGCTTGAAATTGCGACCCGAATACCATCTATTTTACCGTAGGCCAACAGCTAAAGCCGACTCGCTGTAGAAATGGTGACGTCCCGGCTCAAGGCAAAGTGGCTCCAGGCAAAGTGTCGGGCTGGTCACCGTAGCCAATACTTCCGCAGCTTGGTGTCCAATATCAGCTCCGGCTGCTCCAGGCTCGCTTCTTTGCATGCATGTTTGATCGCATCCCACCCCTTTGCTCCATCCAGCCTTTGCAAATAAGTAAGGGTTGGTCTGTGGAACGCTCAAGGCGGCCGCACACTAGGCCATTCGGCGCGCGGAGGTCGCGATATCGCTACGACTTTCCACGCATCTTTAGCGACTTTCCGCCTTCGCGTCAGCCGAAACGTCAAAAATCGCGGACGAATGTCGTCGGCCGGCCATCTGCGAACCGGCGGAAAAAAAGCTGATTCGAACGAGCTTTTTTCCGCGACTGAACGCCGCGGAGCCGCGGACAACAAAATTTATCAGGCTAACAGTGGCGAATAAATGCAAGACAGGCACAAATTTTGCACAGCATGCTCTTGCCGCTGTGAAATTTATTATCTAAAAGTTTCGTGGTTCTAAACTTACATCTTCGTCGAAAAATGGCCATCATTAATTTACCTTGTGACAGGCTGTAGGCACAGGTTGCGACATGCTGTAGGTCGGCGGGGCGGAATCTCGCGAGCAGATAGCGCCGAATCCGGCGGAACAAGGACGATATTCAGCGGTATCGACGCGATTTTCCGAGGCGGAATGTCTCAGTATATCGCGCGCCGAATGGCCTAGTGTGCGGCCGCCTTAACAGACGACCGAAACTGGATACAGACGTCCAGGGCTCGAATCATGTAGTATGTACGGTGTGATAATGATTGGAACGCGTCTTTTTCTTTTGTCAACGACCTCGACGCAGCCCATGATTTTCGCAAGCTCACGCCATAGAGGGGACAGGTATGACACAATGTCTTCATTTGCTACCCTTGGTATTCTTTTCGTGTAGGTGTCCACAAGAAACTGCACAGCCTCTCCCACACGTCTCTTGTTGAAGACTATGACGGCAGCGCACGAACTCGGAATCCAAGGGTTCCGGGTTCGAGTCTGGCTACTGGCGCAAGTCGTTCGGTTATCCGTTTGGGAGGGGGTGGTTCCCCTCCCCACCCGCGGCGGCATATGGCTATAGGCCGGACTATGGGGTGGGCGAGAACCACTCTCCCCCCAAAAAAGAGAAGTTTATATCCTTTTGAGCGTGCCTCCCCAGTGCTTCGTTGCCCAGTGACGTGATAAGTTCTTGAATGGCTTGTTTAGTTTCTTTTGAAAGTTTCACCAGGTCTTCGGTGAGAGGAAGTGGGTCAACTTTTTTCAGTTTCCAATTGTTGAGAGCGCTGAATGGGAGATGCTATCGCCCTTTGCCATCTTGTTCATGCAGTGATGTCGCTTAGCCGCTGCTGCAGCATGCCGTGTCCGTCCTGATTGCGCCACTGGTGGCCTTTTCTGCAGCCCTTTTAAAGGGATTTACCAGGCGTGAGTTGCCGCGCTAACTCATGCCTTCTCCGCTGCGGCGCTGGTGTCGCCTCTAGCGGGAACGGCTGCCAGGCGGCGCAACAGCTGGAGTAGTTCGTCTATACTTATATAGGTCAATGCTTTAACAATGAACATTATGGCCATAACAACATACAAAATAAAACAATATTGAGCAAAGTTTAACTAACGTCAATAGGTAACAAAGAGACAAGTTAGAAAACCGTAACAACAATATCAGAGGAACACGAAGCCTGCAGAGTTCAGAGGCGTTGGCTCATTCTCCAACCTCGTCAGGAGCTGCACCACAAGGATTTGCCGCACCTCGGCGCGCTCGGCAACAGTCTGCTGGCTGTCCGGCATGTCCAGCAGCCGGTGGTAGCGTGTCTCCAGGGCCTGGCGGTCGGGCGACCTGTCCCGGCTCCCGGGCTGAGGGCGGCTGCCGGACTGAGGGATGCTGGGACAGGGGCGGCTCGGCACGTCCGGCATAGATCGCCGCCGCTTCTTCGGAGGCGACTCATCCTCTGAGGAGGCGGAGTCGGATGAGGGCTCGCCCCACCCCGTGGCAGAGCGCCCGCCGGGCACATCCACCAGGGCGGCATCAGTGTCGCGGCCTGAAACAGAAATTGTCGAAACCTCATCGGATGATCGTCTCAAACGACACTGCGAAACTCGTAGGCGATATCATTGGTGCCTAATCAGACTTACCGTTATGCCAATTACTTTTCGCTGGAGAACCACGTACAAGTTGCTTGTATGTTGTTGTGTTCTGTTGTCTGGGGAAATCTACATAAGTATAGTACCTGCAACAGTACCTGCAACAACCGTGCGTAAGGTTTGCATAAACTAACCGATCCCGTCAAGCACGAATGCAAGAGGTTCGCAAGAACTTACCGATCAAGTCCAGCACGGCGTTGTCCAATTCTGTAAAGACGGGCGCACCGCTGCTCACGTTACAGGTCTGGCGGCTAGCCCTGAGTTTTTCTGGAGGTAAATGCACTTGTTTAGTTGTCATGTCATAATCAGTGTTGCACGCTCCGTATAGGTTAGTTTGCAGTTGCGTACTGTTTAATTCAAAGCATTACCAGTGGTTGTTTGGTCCACATAAATGTTAAACACTGCAATAATCGTGCTGGGCAGTAACGCCTACAAAGGCCGGGAAACTTGGAACACAATCGTAATGTGGGAATGTGGGCTGCAGGCGTAAATATTGTATATTTTATATCCTTACCTTTCGTGATGTTGGTGGTACTATATATGTAGTTTCTTTTCCGTTGTGATAGTCTTTTCAGACGTTTGAGCCCGATGGCTATCGCTTTCAGGCGCACATCCACCCAGGCCTTCTTGCGCGCCTTGGCGTATGGTATATATATATATATATATATATATATATATATATATATATATATATATATATATATATATATATATATATATATATATATATATATATATATATATATATATATATATATATATATATATATATATATATATATATATATATATATATATATATATATATATATATATATATATATATATATATATATATATATATATATATATATATATATATATATATATATATATATATATATATATATATATATATATATATATATATATATATATATATATATATATATATATATATATATATATATATATATATATATATATATATATATATATATATATATATATATATATGTATATATATATATATATATATACATATATATGTTTCCATTTTTATAGATTTTACAAATTAACCACATATTTTTTAATGTTGAATCAAACGTGAATTGATTAAAAATATTTGTTTGATTCTTTGAATCGGAAAGAATCAATTCTCAAAATTGTATATATGAATCAAACAGTGATTATATATATATATATATATATATATATATATATATATATATATATATATATAAAATCATTAAAACATTGTTACAACAATAGTATTTCAGTATAAATGAATGTAGCCGCTGGGACTGCATGTATTTGCACAATTTACCAGTGTACTTAAATCGTTAAGAATCGTTAAATCTTTTGATTCAATCAGCCTTGATTTGATGTGGGTTTTGATTCAATCACGATTCATGAATCAAAAGATCAAATATCTGGTGAATCAATCATTTTTTATTCAAGGAATTTTGATTGAACGATTCTAATCGATTCAATCGGTGTCGAATCAATAACCAGTCAGCACTTTGCACTTATCCAATCCAGCATAATACACCTTAAAGGGAAGTGTCAACCTTAACATGGGGTTTTGAACTGAGATAGCAGAATTGTAGCTTGGATATAGCAATTATATGATCCAATGTTCGTTTTTCTCAATACTCTACCTCAACGGCTCTAGAGCAGATTTGCGAACGAACCGCCAAGGTTTATACCAGATGGGAGGTTTATACCAGATTGACTGATGACGTCACAGCATTATAGCCCAAAGAACTTGGCTCTATTTCGCCAAACTTGGGGGCCTTGGCAACTGCCGTCCGCCCAGTAGTTTTTGCCCCGCATGAGAATAGTGGTGTGCAGACTAGCATTCGCACGGTGTGTACAGTAAGTTTGACCAATCAGCGATGAGCTGGGTCTAGCGAGCTCAACGGTGATTGGTCAAGCTTATTGTACACAGCACACCACGTCTTATTGAACACGGTTATAATTTATGCCAGGGGTGTCATCCCGGGATTCCCCATGTATCGACGGCCTAGCGGCTCAGCATTAACGATGACATCACTGGTGCTCTGGTCCAGTCGTGGACAGCCCCGTCGCCGCAACTGCGCTTTCGAGCGTTTTGCGGTCTTTTGACGGGTGTTGGATGAGTGTTGACGAGCGGTAATTTGAAGTCATCGCTGTTAGATAAGTATGTTAGGTAGTTAGGTTGCAAGTCTATGCTTTTGAAATATTTTGCTTTTAAAAGTTGTTTTTTAAGCATATCTTGAACATTAAGCCAAAATAATGTAATTTCTCTCCTCTCAGCCAGACCGGGGCAGCGTGTGGCCGTCTCGCTCCTCAGCCGGACTGGTGCAGCGTATGCCCGCCTAGCCCCTCAGCCAGACTGGGGCAGCGTATGACCGTCTCACCACTCAGCCAGACCGGGGCAGCGTATGCCCGTCTCGCCCCTCAGCCAGACTGGGGCAGCTTATGGCCGTCTCACCACTCAGCCTGACCGGGGCAGCGTATGGCCGTCTCACCACTCAGCCAGACCGGGGCAGCGTATGGCCGTCTCACCACTCGGCCAGACCGGGCAGCGTATGACCGGATCACCTCTCGGCCAGACCGGGACAGCGTATGGCCGTCTCACCACTCAGCCAGACCGGGGCAGCGTATGCCGTCTCACCGTTCAGCCGGACCGGGGCACTGGGTAGCATCAACCCCCTTCAAATGCCACGTGACCATAATGGGGCGGAGCATGACCATATATGGCAGGTCTAAAGGTTGATTTTTTTTGGCGCACTTCGGCTATTGCTTTGCCGCACTATTATTTTGCCAGTGTAGGGGTGTAGGTATTGATCACGTAATTCATTTATTATTGCTAAACAGTCAACTCCTCGTATTAATTTATTACTGACTAATCTATCAATATTGTTCAGTAATAAATTAATATGAGGAGTTGACTTTATATATGTCAATATGAATGTTAACAATTTCGTATTGCATCAGCTGAGGGCGGGCTTGGTCACATGATAAATGCAGCCATGTTTTGTTTGTATTGAATAGGGCGGGTCTAAAAAACTGTCCAAATTAGCAGGCAAGCCCATGCTCCGAAACTACTGGACCGATCTGAGTGATTTTTTCACCATTCAATTTGAACTGGTCGGAATTGGTGCCGTTTGCGTGTTATATGCTTTAGTCTAATCTAAATGAACCAAATTGGATACAAACCTGTAATTCAATTTTGCAGGCAAGCCTATGATCCGAGGCTATGGGACCGATCTGCGTGATTTCTGCACCATTCGATGCGGCATGGTGCAAAACGGTGCCGTATCGCGTTTTTTACAGATTGGTTCACTTGAAGTGGACCAAATCGGACCAAAACCACCAAAAACCGTTGCAGGCAAGCCCATGCTCCGAGGCTATTGCACCGATCTGCATTATTGTGCCCACATTCAGTCCGACGTGGTCCAAAATGGTACCGTTTTGCGTTTTATCCAGATTGGTTCATTCTAAGTAGACCAAATTTGACCAAAACCACCGAAACCAGTTGCAGGCAAACCCATACTCCGTGGCTATAGAACCGATCTGCATGATTTCTTCACCTTTCGATCCGGCGTGGTCCAAAACGGTGCCGTTTTGCGTTTTATACAGATTGGCTTACTTAAGTGGACCACATTGGACAAAAACCATCAACAACTGCTGCAGGCAAGCCCATGCTCCGAGGCTATGGGACTGATCTGCGTGATTCCTTCACCATTCGATTCGGCGTGATCCAAAACGGTGTCTTTTTGCGTTTTATACAGATTGGTTTACTATAAGTGAACCAAATTGGACAAAAACCACCAACTGTTGCAGGCAAGCCCATGCTCCGAGGCTATGGGACTGATTTGCGTGATTTCTTCACCATTCGATCCGGCGTGGTCCAGAACGGTGCCGTTTTGCGTTTTATCCAGATTGGTTCACTCTCAAGTGGACCAAATTAGGTCAAAACCACCAAAAACCGTTGCCATTGGTATGGAGCTGTCCGCTCCGGAGCCATGCTACTGCAAAATATGAAGGTGAAAATAAATACACAAAAAATACCATAAAAAACTCCAATTATTTGTGCACATCGCCCTATGATTACTTTTGTCTCAACGGGCTGGCATCATACTTCGTTTAACATTAGTGATAACACTTCCACGACTCGCTATGTTAATCCAATGGGAGTTTCGGCACGTGGAATAAAGTTAAGGTCCAAAAAAACGGAGGAGCCCCGGGAGTGGTTGCACGTGCTATTCTCTAGTGGTTAACTCGAAATCTTGCTGATCGGTTCATAATCGCTTGGTCACGTGATTTTGTCATATGACACAACCTTATCTTTACAGACCTTGGGTAGCATATTGTCAGCCGGACCTGGGCAGCGTATGGCCCAGGCCGTCTCGCCCCTCAGCCAGACCGGGGCAGCATATAGCCGTCTCACCCCTCAGTCAGACCGATGGAGCGTATGGTCGTCTTACCAGTCGCCCCTTACACAGACCAGAGCAGCGTATGGCCGTCTCCCCCCTCAGCATGAATTAAGGGATGGATAATTATCCGCGGTAAACGCAATCTTAAAGGGAATAGTCCACCTTTAACATGGGGTTTTGGACTGAGATGGCAGATTTGTAGAGCAGATCTAAAAATGGTTTGTGGTGAAAGAATTACCTCTCTACGTTAAGTAATTTCGACACAGGACTAGTGGGCCCGATTTCAGTTCCGCTGTTCCGGGCCACGATCAGTTCCTTTCGCTCGCCGCCGGAGGCAGGTACACTCTCTGGCACGTAGTCTCTGGTCATGGCGCCCCGTTAATATCCGCTCAGCCGCCCGGGCGGCCTCTTGTCAGACTGTACTCGACGTCAGGCGGAGCGGGGGAGCCGTAACGCCTGCTGCTATCGTACGATTTCTCGTGAAATAGAAAGAGAAACTTACTTCTTTCTCCGCATATATCCATCAGTTGTCCAAACCAAAGTCATATTCGTAGTTTTGAGCTCAAGATGCACCGTATGGTTTAACTTCAAGACAGCTTTCAAGGTGACCTATTCCCTTTAAATAGGATCGTACCTTAGGCGCAACTATCCGTATCCCGTTCAAAATATTCGCACCGCACCGAGCCGCGTGCGACACAGCCGAGTCGGACCAGAGCACCAGTGACGTCACGCTAATGCGCGATTGGGGCGCTAAAATCCCCGGATGACTACCTCTCTTATACGGCCTTGAATTTATGCATTATTGTTAGATGAAAAAAAAAATCCCCAAAAAACAGGAACCCAAGGTTACTTTACTAATAAGGTTTACCCACGAGGGAGAAACGACTCCCGGGGTGACGTCACAGCATTTGGCAACAATATTTTGAAATATGTTGGCAAATATTCAAAGTCGTTTATGGCGCGGCGATTCTCATCATTTATCTTCACGAATTCCCAAGTACAAACGACCTTGGTACAAACCTACATTGCAAAAGATCTGTGCTTTATGTATTTTGGTCTTTGTTTTGAGTGTGATCATGATTATTGATTCATGGAAAGATTAGTGGGATTTACTGTTGCTATCAATTGGGTAATATAGTTCAGTAATTCACCCCCCCCCCCCCCAGTTAATGGTGTTCTTGAAGTCCATATTAGAACAAGAGAGTATTAATACAACAAACAGAAAAGTGTGCTAGTAATACCAAAGCTTTGATGTCATCAAAAACAATAAATAATCAAACCTGACCAAACCCTTACAGCAATTACGGTCACAGGGACCCAAATTTAGAATGATTCTCTTGCTGTGCTGCAGCACCCACCGGGGGCGACACCAGACAGCCCCCAGACCCGCCTAGACCATCTTGTAGACAGTCAAAGATAACCTACTTTGCAGTCTTCTAATCAGGCCTGTCATCCCAATGCCTCCAACATGATTGGGTGGTTTGGCCAAATGACGTGTTTAGGGTTCACCTCTTCTGGTGTTTAAAAACGCTGTACATGAGTAAGTGTAGCCTTGAGCAGCTAAATATATGTTTTGAGTTCTAGTCCTTCAATTAAAATAATTAACATAGTAATTAAATGAATTTTCTACTTTTTGGTATGGCAGCGATTTAAGAGTATTCTGTGCATTGCAGTATTTTAAATTTCGTTTGGCTAATATTTACATTTGTGGTGCACAAATTTATTACGTGTCCATGGTGACTAACAAACAAAACAGCATACGCTGGAGAGCGATGGTATCTTTTTTTTCTTCTGTGTGGTGCGACGTGTTGGTGAGGTTCTTTGATCGCATCGCTAATTCCAATTTAAGTGGCAGGATTATCACTGCTGTGATGACTGACTAATTTTATATTGTAATCTTTACATAAATTTATGAATGGTGAATGGTGTAAAAATAAATATAATGGTATACCCCTAACACGTCATTTGGCAACTTGCACAGAAAGATGCGCACTGGGATGGCGCTACCTGGTATTTATATTGCTGTCGTAATAGAACGTCGTAACTCGCTGCGCCAAATTGGCCTCAGAAACCAAAGGCAACAAGCCGCTAAATACCATACAAATGTCGTAATAGAACGTCGTAACTCGCTGCGCTAAATTGGCCTCAGAAACCAAAGGCAACATGCCGCTAAATACCTGACATCCCAGCATCCCGAATCGCCACAAACGGAAGTGACCGCTTCTGTGAGCCAGCTGACCTCACCGTGAGTCAAGATGTCCGCCCTACTGCTGGCGAGCCCGCGGGGACAGGCTCAAGCCCTGCTCGGAGGACCGCACTGACGCAGACGTGGTGATGAGAGCGGTCCCCGCCGCAACCCCACCGACCGAGACAGCAGCAGTGGCACCGAGACAGGCTGAAGGCACATTTTCTAGCGAGGCAGCTGCACACATCGCCACGGACACACCCGTAAGCATGGCTCCTCATTTCACCGGAGTTACCGCAGCTACTGTGCCTGCGCCTGTCTCCTCATCGCCCCATCCCGGATCGGCGCTCGTTACGGAAGATCACCATGCCGAAAGGCTATATCAGGGCCGGCCTGTCACCACAACGATTGGCTTTGCCGCTGAGATGGCCCGAACTCTAGATATTGACCGTCTCGCTGGAGCAATAGTGGCACAGATGCAGCATCGCGCTGGCCCCAGTCCTGATACGGACTGTGAAGACTGATAGTGACAACTATGAGCCGACGGCGCATTCCCAGTGTAGACGGTCGCCGCGTGCGAATCTCGGCCGATCAGCCGCGCTCTTCCGCCTCCTGGGGCGCCCGTGCCTCGACGGAGCACCACTCAACCAGGCCCCGGCCGCCGAGACATCGCCGTGTCTCCTGTTATCGGCACCGGCGATGCGACCGACATCAGAGTCGTGCCGCCGGCTTCCGTGCCGGCCACCTTCATCTTGGAAGGCGTCCATCCGGACACTCCAGACAGTACTGTACACAGAGTTGTGTCCAGCGTCGTGCGCAATCTAAGCGGGTTCCAAAAACTCGAGCTCAGCGGCGAAGCCAGATGTAAATCATTCCTCTTCACCGCTGACAACCGTGATGAAAGTGCTGTCCTCGATCCGGCTAACTGGCCACACGGCCTCTAAGTCCGGAGAACGGAGGATAGAAGTCGGCAACTCATCCACGAGACGTCCGTAAAACACCCCTCTGAACCCGCCCATCAAGATCAGCAGCAGCAACGACCTCAGGGGCGGAACCAGCAGCAGCAGCAGAAACAACGACCGCGCCCGAAGCAGCAGCACCAGAAGCAGTTTGCGCGACAGCAAGGCCGCCAACTGCTGCGCCAAGAATCGTGGAGGCAACAACAGATGCCACAGGCGAGGCAGCAGCAGCTAGGGCAGCATCAGCAACAGGGGCCTCGACAACATCTCCAGTCGCAGTGTGGCTGGAGCAGCCTCAGGCGCCGTGGATGCAACAACCGATTCAGCAGGCGCGGCAGCAGCAACTAGGGCAGCATCAAGCGCACCAGTGGCAGAAGCTGCACGGGGATCAGCAGCAACTCCAGCCGCAGTGGCTGGAGCGGCCTCAGGACTGGCAGGCCCCTCAACTGCCTCTCCACCCGCCACAATACCAGCCCCAGCAAGGGCCGCAGCAACAGCAGCAGGCCCAACCCCTGGTGCCTCAACAGCAGCAGCTACAGCAACAGGCGAGAGGCAAGCAACCATGGCGAGGGCAGGACCAGGTCCAGACGTGCCTCTTTCGCGCCGAGAACTGGCCGAGTCTCCCGAGCCGGCAGGCGTTCGACCGGCGACCAGTTGCGACCTCAGGCGCAGCAGCGCTCCCAGCCGCCACCGACGTCCACGGTAACGGGCGCTGGTTTGGCCATTAACTCGACGGCAGGGCTAACGGCCGGGGCCCGCCAAAGAACCTGCCAGCTTCGCACCGGGGGGTACAACTGCGAGGGGGTTCTGAGTGCTGCTGTCTATATTGCTGAACTATTGGGAGATTTAGACGTACTCTACCTCTCAGAGACATGGGTTTCCCGCGCTGAAGCCACCTTACTGGGCGAGGTGCTCTGCAGCTACGGCGTGGATGACATCCAGGTCTTTCAGACTTTCACCATGGATGTGCCGCCCGGTGCTGGTGAGGGGCGCCGACACGGGGGCACGGCCATGATTTGCAGGCGAGAGATGGCCAATTCACGTTCTCGCAACTGCAGTCTGAGGACCCTCGGCTGCTGGCGGTACAGCTCACCAAAATGGGCAAAACGCCGCCAAAATGGACACTCCATAGACAAATAGATTAATGCCACCAATTTGGACAATGCCACCACCAAATTGGACACTTCAACCACCAATATAGCACATCCTGCAGCCGAAACGTCCACTTGAGTATTCAGATGGAAGACAAAATGGCCGAAAAGGACACTCGCAGCCTAATTGGCTAATTTACCACCAAATCACTTAGACCGAATACCAAAATATAGTAGGGAATGTATAATAAAACCAGAAATTAGTATATTTGACCGTCAGCTAAACAAGATCATATTCTAAACCAAACTGTCATGCCAGATAGCGTCGTGACAACTGACAAGTACGGGTCCCGCCTCCATTGAAATTGGAGGGTCCCAAAAAACGACCAGATAAGCCGACGATGTACCATGCTTCGCAACTATGGGACCGATCTACTTGATTTCTTCACCAATCGATTCCGACTGGTCGGAATGGGTGCTGTTTTGAGTTGTATCCACTTTGGTGCAGTCTAAGTGGACCAAATTGGACCCGAATTTCCCCGTACCAATTTGCCGACGGCGTCATGCTCCGAACCTATGGCCGGACTGATTTGGGCGGGGTCTTCACCATTCGATCCAGCGTGGCCCAAAACTGTGCCGTTTTGAGTTTTATCCACTTTGGCCCAATTTAAGTGGACCAAATTGGACCAAAACTGCCAAAAATAGTTGCCGACGACGTCATGCTCCTAACCTATGGGGACCGATTTGGGTGGGGCCTTCACCATTCGATCTGGCGCGGTCCAAAACGGTGCCGTTTTGAGTTTTATCCACTTTAGTCCAATGTAAGTGGACCAAATTGGACCAAAACCACCAAAAATCGTTGCCGACGACGTCATGCTCCTAACCTATGGGACCGATTTGGGCGGGGTCTACACCATTCGATCCGGCGTGGTCCGGCTTTAGTTTTCATTTGCATTTTGCCCACCCCAGCCTAAAAATCCTGTCGACGCCTATGAAGCTAGGTCGATCGGCATACCGATTTATCTTGGATTTATCCATCCTCCCCGTAACCTAAAATCCTAGCTCGATGCCCATGATCGCTGATAACGGCGAACAGGGAGTATGAGATGCTTCAATTACGTATATTCTGGCATGTCTTTGACCAGCAAGTTGCTTAACAAGTTATTAATTTTGGTGATTGTTCAAAGTCCTCCGCCGGCACCCTGATGCTGTGCAATGTTCATGCTGTTTAGTCGGGTTTCTGTATTCCATATTCCATCTGGCATTGTTGGTGGTGGATTCGTCTTTTTCGTGGTGAATTAGCCTTTTTGGAGGTGGCTTGGGCCATTCTGGCGTGTTTGTTAAGTTGATGGGGTCTACTTTGTCTACTTTTCTACTTCTGTCTACTTTGGTGGTGGAAGTGGCCATTCTGGCTGTTCCATTAATTTTGTCCCTAAAAAATAACAGCCAGCGCAGTCATTTTTTTTGTCATTGGTGCAACTCGGCTCGTGTCCGCAGTTTTTTTTTAGCGGCAATTATTTTTTTCTGCGTGCGGTGATATTTTTTTGGGGTAAAACTGGCCTCTGAGCTTAAATTTGAGTAAACTACGGCGATTTGAATTTTCATGAGCTTTCGATTTTTTTCCCGTTTGTTACTAGCTCTCATAGTAACCCGATATATTTTGGGGTTTCTAGAGCGAAGTCCTTCACTTGGAAAATGGTGATCTTTGATGACCTCTGGTGACCTCAATATTGACCTGAGACAAATAATACTCGAGTAACTTCGGATGGCCGTGTAGAGAGCTTTTGAACGCTGTTTTCTGAGTCTTTTTAGTTTTCGCGTTAAAGGGGGATCCCAATGGGATTTTCAACGGTACATGACTTGCTAGCATGCCGGCTAGCAAGTCATGTACCGTTGACGTCAGAACCAATCAGAGGCTGACATTGGATAGGACCCTCGAGGCCGCGTAATGCTGAAGGTGCCGGAGTGCCCCCCCCCCCCTGGATCAACCTATCGCTCAAATACTGGCATCGTAAAAAATAGTCTAGAGCTATTGTGTGTTCGATTCAGACTGGTTATTGATTCGACTCTGATTGAATCGATTGGAATCGTTCAATCAAAATCCCTTGAATGAAAGAAAAATCGATTCACCACCGGATTTTTTATTATTTATTCATGAATCATGATTGAATCAAAACCCGCATAGAAACGAGGCTGGTTGAATCAAAAAGATTGTGCAATGCTATTTCAATGGCGAGTCAAACATGATTTGATCAAAAAATGTTTTGCTTCTTTGAATCGAAAAGAATCATTCCAAAATGAATCGTGATTGAATCTTTCCAAAAAGGTGATTAAATAACCAGTCTGGTTCGATTGTGCGTTTATATTTCAAAGAAGACGAGAGAAGAGTTCGCTCGTAATTTCACAACAGTGGAGCTATTGAGAAGATTCACGCAAATGCTGGAACCACGGGGAAGCAATCGCCGTGGACCCCTACGGTCGGGCGGTCTAATGCCGGTCCGCCATCTTGCCGGTACCAAAAAGGCGGCCGGGCGCGCGGCCGCCCGTGTTAGAGGGTTCACCTTTAACATGGGGTTTTGACTGAGACTGAGCAGATTTGTAGAGCAGATCTAAAAATGGGTTGTGGTGAACGAATTACTTACCTACGTTAAGTAATTTCGACACAGGACTAGTGGGCCCGGTTTCATGTCGCTGTTTCGGGCCACGGTCGAGACATGAACGCTCGCTGCCGGAGGCAGGTACACTCTAGCACGTAGTCTGACCGCGACGCCTCGTTAATATCCGCTCAGCCGCCCGGGCGGCGCGGCGGCCCCTTGACTGTACTTGGCGTCAGGCGGAGCGAGGCGAAGCCAGAACGCCAGCTGCCATCGTACGATTTCTCGTGAAATACAAAGAGAAACCAAGGTACTTTAATAGAGGTAGGGGCGTAAGGATTCAGCCACGTGACTTCCCACCGCACGTGCAACCGATCGCCGGGATCCTCCATCGTGGTTGGGCCCAAGGAATCGCAGTCAGCTGATACCCCCATTGCTAAAAAAAAAAATCCACAGATGGAGATTTTGCAAAGCTTTTTTGGGAAAAAATATTTAGGTACTAAATTAATTCGCAGGTGGAATCTGACTAGGGTAAAATAGAGGATAGAACAAAGTTTTGTTTTGTATCAGCCGGCGGTAGCTTTTCCCGCCCTATATTCCTCACCAGACGGTCTCAATCACAGCCGACAAGTCGCACGCGTTCGTAGACCGGCTTGTTTTTCGTTTACGATTAATTAACGCTTAGCTCAAAATATTATTGGCTATAACTTTGTCAATTTTCATTGGATTTCCAATTGAAAACAATGTCGACACTCGTCTTGTAAAGGTACAGGGATAGTAGCTCGTACCGGTAGCTGCAATATCCACTGCATATCCACACATTTGTTTACATCCACCACACCGATGAACACACATTTAAACACATTTGTGGGTAGGTATATCACATTGATTTATGCCCATGAACATTATGGGTATGTGTTCACGCAACTCCAACTCTACTCATACAAGGCCATAGTGTACACATTCACACATTTTCAATCGCGACCAATATACTCGCGAGTCGTGACCCAGCGAACGAGGTTGTTAGTGTTGCTTACATGTGATTCAAGGATAGACTTTTGGAGGTATGACCTCACATTTGGTTTTGGTGACTCAATATTATTGTGACGTCACTTGTATTAATATCAATATTTTTTCTCTCAAATTATGACAAATAAGTACTTTTTTGTTGCAAAAACGAATGCCAGAACCGTAATCAGTTCACTCTTTTCCATCATTCCACATACTTTTCACCAGGTGTACTATTCCCTTTAACAATGGACGCTCAGCACTACGCTTCGTTGGTGTAGTGGTTAGCGTCCCTGGTTACTAAAGGCGGCCGCACACTAGGCCATTCGGCGCGCGATATACTGCGACATTCCACCTCGGAAAATCGCGTCGATACCGCTGAATATCGTCCTTGTTCCGGCGGATTCGGCGCTGTCTGCTCGCGAGATTCCGCCCCGCCGACCTACAGCATGTCGCAACCTGTGCCTACAGCCTGTCACAAGGTAAATTAATGATGGCCATTTTTCGACGAAGATGTAAGTTTAGAACCACGAAACTTTTCCATAATAAATTTCACAGCGGCAAGAGCATGCTGTGCAAAATGTGCACCTCTGTCTTGCGTAGATTCGCCACTGTAGCCTGATCAATTGTGTTGTCCGCGGCTCCGCGGCGTTCAGTCGGCTATATAAATAAATGCTATATAAATAAATGGTGTTATTAAAATAAATACCTAAATCAGACTGGTTAATGGGCATTGAACGTATTGGCTGGCTATATAAATTAGCTGGTTATATAAATAGATGGTATATAAATAAATGTGTTATTAAAATAAATACATAAATCAGACCGGTTAATGGGCATCGAACGTATTGGCTGGCTATATAAATTAGCTGGCTATATAAATAAATGGTTATATAAATAAATGGCCATGTAAACTTCAGGCCATCTAGTAGGACCTTAAACACAAGAGTTCAAATCACCTTTAAAAGCTCATCATTCACAGGCGATTTAAACGTTCTGGCAACTGTGATGAGGCAATATGCTTGCATTTTCCGCACCTAGTGTGTTATAGTGTGATGTAATGATATTTTGTGCATATGATAGTTAGATCTAGAACATTAAGCAAATCAATATTAAATATATCGCCTTATCTCTGTTGATGCCTAAAATTAATATAATTATATTCGATAGTGCCGATATCATAAGTATCATCAGGTAGCGAATCAAAACTAGCAACAGTATGTGCACTGGGATCTTATATAACGGGTCAAGCTTGAAAAAGTTGCACAAACTCGCGCCTCAGCCTTTTATATAACATTTTGCAAGAAGTTTCCGTATTTACCTGAGCGCCAGATGTAGGAACTAGAGGTGCAGAAAATCCTACATATTTGGTCACAGCCCCAGTCACGGCCACGGCATGAGCTCCAAGTAACAGCTTTAGTCACGGCGCTGCAATGCTAACCCTATGGCGCTGGCCTGGCCAGTCACGGCCGTGACCAGTTCTGGTCCCAGCGCTGGGACGCTGGGACCAGATCTTGCATCTCTAGTAGGAACCCAGCGCATGGTATATGATCTAAGCTCGCATTTAAAGGTTTTTATTTCAACGATGATATAAAACCACCACCAAACTACAGCGGACTCAGAAGCGTCCTCATTGGTTGGTGGACAGACTGTCACAGCGTCACAGCAGCAGTGATAGTGACTAGCTGTAACTCGTCATAGTGCTGTTGAATGTGTGAAGAATTAAATAAATGTAAGGTTCATGAACAAGGTCTACCTGTACCTGGAATAGGCCTATAAAGTATACATGCGTAAATAATAAATAGGGTGAAATGTACGTCTGCCAAAGCATCAATTATCTAAGGACATGGCAAAAAATGACTTTTGTCCAAGCTTACCGGAACCGACGGGATGTGGCGAAGAAGTGTCATTCGCATGTGATTCCCAAGGTACTTAAATAGATGTAGGGGCGTAAGGATTCAGTCACGTGACTTCCCCGCGCACGTGCAACCGATCGGCGGGATCCTCCAGTGTGGTTGGGCCCAAGGAATCGCAGTCAGC
This sequence comes from Chirona hameri, assembly GCA_036785665.1. NCBI lineage: Eukaryota > Metazoa > Arthropoda > Thecostraca > Balanomorpha > Balanidae > Chirona > Chirona hameri. Next base: position 62,078 of record JAXIVJ010001871.1, on the reverse strand, counting down.
TGATACTCCCATTGCTTGTTTAAAGGGAAATAATTACATTTTCCCACAAAAATGGTCTCGTCTGGCACTTGCAATCGCCAGACGAGACCAAAATATATTGTAAATTCATCACATTTTGCATGAAATCTTTCCTACCGAAAGATATTTCAAGTTATAGTTGATAAGCGTTCCACACTTTTAACGACCGGTACTTGCAAGTACTTTTGGTCCTCATCAAACTGAGGGCTTTTCCCGTATTGCTTTTTTACGCAATGGAGTGAAAAATATATTGTGCGTTCTGCTTGTTGTGATTATATGCCCGGCGATCCTCTAAAACTAACAGCGATTGGAAAAAGTGGCAATAAAATCGGAAGCTCATCGATGCAAATCAACGGCGGCGTAGTTAGTGGTTGCGACCCTCATTTTTTTCAAATCGATTTATTTGTTTTCGACATTAGGAGTTTTGTATAATTTGTATGTGGCCGTATATAACACTATGCTTTATATTATCATGACAAATAATAATTTCCCCCCCCCAAAAAAAAACTAACAAACAATAACACAAAACTGGCAATTAAATCGGAAGCTCATCGATGCACATCGACAGCAACCTATTTAGCGTCGGCGATGTGTTTACAAAGTCATTGTCATGCTTCTCGGCGCACTTAACCATTTGTGGCGAGTTGTTCCTGATTATATGCTGCGAAGCGGGTATCGTCAAAGGCTATCATCCCATATTTCCGTTTAGTATACCCAAGTCCCGTAGCAAGCTTCGTTAATGACGTCAATGGTGCCATTATTGTGTAGCATTGCAAAATATATCTGATTTTGAGTTGAAAGCTAATTCAAGACTTATTTAAATAATTTTTTAAGTTTGAATTGTCTTGTTTATCATTATTAAAGGTATGTTATCACTGTATTTCATAGTAGTTGACACTTCAGAAACTTATGACGTAATAATATTGTATCCAATATGCATTTCCCTCGCCTTTTGCTATTGTGGCGCAGTGCCGAGTGCTTTGCGAATACTTGCTTGCCTGGGGTTCAAATCATTTCGCCCTTATTTCATTCGAGTTGATATAGTTTGCATGTTGTTGTTATTCATGACTTATACTGATAGTCATGCATCACGGATGCTTCACGGATCAGTTTGATCGGAAACGTCACAGAGTCTTCAAAAATGCCGCACTCGATGTAAACAATGGTAGGGAAGGACGAATTTGTCAATGACCTTCATGAAGTACACAAGGTACTTGTTTTGTATTTTTTCCAAACTTACAACTTTGAATTTGGGAATAATTCAATTTACTTCTTAAATTTAAATAAAATAATTTTAAAACCATAACGGTAGCCTAAGAAATTGTTGCTAACAAAATCAAAAGGTCATTATTTCCCTTTAACATAGATATTTTGCAATGCTTTTGAGGGAAAAATATTTAGGCACTAAATGACTTCACAGGTGGATTCATGACCTGGGTATAGATAGAGGATAGAACAATACATTTTTGTATTACCCGGCGGTAGCTTTTCCCGCCTTATATTCCTCACCAGACGGTCTCAATCACAGCCGACAAATCGCACGCGTTCGGATAGAGCGGTTATGGAGGAGGTATCAGTGGCGGTGGTGGTGTTTTCGAAGAGGGGGGGGGGGGCAAACAAACCTAGGGTCCCCGTCGATCAAAGCGGCTCCCTCCCACGGTCAAAGCCCCCCCCCCCCCCCCAAAAAAAAAAAAGGCGCGGAATTGTATCTCCTCGGATTTAAGCCACTATATTTTGCAGGGCACTTAAATACTCGCAAAAAAAACGTCAGACAGGCCCATGTTGAAGTCTCAGGCCTTCCGAGGGCCCTCAGGCCTACCGAGGGCCCCTCATGCCTACAGAGGGCCCATCCGGCCTACCGAGGGCCCCTCAGGCCGACTCGGGGCCTTCTGTCGGCCTTAGAGGACCCTCAGACTGGCTGGGGGCACCTCGGGCCCTCTGTCAACTTCTTGGAGGGACCCTCTTACAAATTTATGGGGGGAGGTAAATTATGCTTCCCATTACTTCTTGAGTGAGGGGGGGGGGGCAGCTTATTAAAAAGAAATGCGTCAACCGAGCCGCCCAAGACTACCTCAAGTAACTTTGACTGCCTGAACTATTGCCATCTGACGTCACGACCAATCGGAGAGCAGAATTTCAAATTACGCAAATATACTTAATTATTTAAAAAACGAATAATCCGGAGGAATTTATAGTGAAGTGTCAATCTAAAAAAAATATGTTTTATTCATTTGCTATTCATCAAACACATACAAGTAGTGAGTAAGGTAACCTGCAACTATTCCATTATTTGTTTGTCAGAAACGGCGGTAGCCAATGCGCCAGTTTACTAGACAAACCCGGGCCTCCAATCAGATTCCTCCATTTCGTCACATGTCCCTTGCCACCCACCTGGTGATTCCAAAGTCCGCAGTAATGTGCGATGTGAATTAAATTATATTTGTTTTTGTATTGAGCTGCGCAGCCGTCAGAAAAATAGTGAATTTTGCTCAGTCCCGGCATCAGTTTCTGTACTTCGGGAATGAGGCGTCCAAAAAATTAGTGCACCATGCTGGCTGGCGGCTAAGACTTTCCAGGAAATCCTCACGCGACTCAACCATGTCTACTAGCGTGCAGCGATCGGTACTAACCCAGTGTTAAACCCTCGCCCTACGGGAGCTTTTTCACCTTTTGGGGGGGGGGGGGCTGACAGGCCCCCTTTAACTTCCAAACCAAGCAACTTAGAGCAATGCGGTAAGAACCAGCATGTTGCCTGTCATGAGAGGAATCTAACATTATGCGATTTTTAGGTTTCAGGTCAACGGGTGACCTTCCAGATCAAGTGACCTTCCAGACCTTCCAGATCACCTCGGATTTACCACGTCCAGAACAGCGATTTTGCTCTTCAGAAAACCTCAAAATTAGAAATTGATAAATGTAAATAAAAAGGCATGTTCCTAGACCAGGTTTGGCTCAGAAATACAGACAAGGTAATTATTTGTTTCTATCTTGTCAAAAAAAGTCAGTTATTTTTTAAAATGACGTCATCAGATTCTTACACTTAGGGAGCCATCACTCAGTCAAAAATAAAGATATTGCTTTGAAATTTGGTATGGGTATTGTCCATACTCAGTTCTCTCACATATATTCCGGTTTTTCTAACATCTTTTCAAATTGATTTTGTGGGGATTTTCCCCCCAAAATCAGTTTTTTTCTTCTCATTTTAAGTCAATTTTTTTTTTTGAAAATCCGAGATTCCCATTGTAAAGAGAATGCCATTTTGTATCTTAGGTGAATTGCATTTGCAATTTGCTTTAAAACTCTGTTTTCTACGATTTTTCAAATATTTCTCTTTTTTTACCAACATCTCGTCATCAAAACATGATTATCTCCCAAACTACTTAACCAATTTCAATTAAATTTTTACACCATACGTATAATTGTTGTAAACTCAGCTACCGACAATTTCAACAAGATGCGCCGCATGTATAAACAGTTATTCAAGAAAAACCTCAGGGGGGGGGGGGGCTGTCAGGCCCCCCGTAGGGCGAGGGTTAAAGCGTATTTTGGTCTCAAAATCGCCCTCGTCATCCAAATCGTTTGTGCATGCCTGCATATTTTCCTCTAGGACTACGTTCAGAAACTGGAAAACTGCGTCATCCCTGGGACAGTCCACTGGAACGGTTCTGGTTCTGTTTACATGTGGGCATGGTTCCATTCATGCAAAATGCCAGGGGGAAGAAATGAGTATATGATGTAGGCACACTGATGCTCAAAATGCAATGAGATGCGCTTGAAAATGTGTTTCATGATCAAATAATCCAGTCCTGAGCAACCAGATCGATCGACCAAAGGGTGACAAAGTAACTTCCGATCAAGTTTGGAAATTTTCGACCTTTTTCCACCCCCACCCTCCCGATAGTTTTGGCGCATCCCAAAATGATCTTCTCGATTTGTCCTGGTCTAAACTCGGTGCAATACCCGGAAATACTCACACAAATCCCGTACGTACAGCAAACGGAAATTATTTACAAGTTTGACCTAAATTATTACCTTGACCTCGGATAACAAAATCATACGAATATTTCTTGTTCGGAATCACCTATTCAATCCACTGGCGTTAACCGCACCTCGATATCTTTACCCAGTTCGGAGATATACATGGGTAGCGTTCGTAGCGCCACCTATACGGGGTTTCGCGAGGCTGAAAGGGGCATTTAATAGGCTATATGCACTTTTGTTATTTTTTCGATCGAAAGTTAATTGATACAACTCAATCTGGCTTTGAGTAAAAAATACAGGTTTCGACTGGGAAAAGGTCAAGATAGGTCACGTAAGAAAAGGTCACAAGGTCACAGAATACAAAAAGAGAAAAAAAATAGATGGCCAAAAGTTTTCCTGCATCATTGCGAGTTCAGTGATATACCACTTTTAAGGTTTCCGGTCGTCTCACTACATGTTAAGATCCATCAAAGAAAGGTGTGCAGCATGACCTCTCCAAATTGCCGGAGGCTATAACTCGGTGACCGTTGCTCGGCGAGGCAAAATATTTGCAGTTATCTTCAGGGCCTAAGACTACCCTATAGACCCAATCTCAGATGTCCACGAATCGCAGGCTCCCTTCACTACGTCACCCCGGGAGTAGAAATCCCTTTACTCAGCTCGATCACGTGTTAAAAACACGAACTTTACCGAAGGATCGCGTCATAAATTTAGTACATAGAGCACTAACTATCCATCCGTTCCACAGATTAAACCATTCTTATTGTTTGGTCAAATGCACCTGAGATGGCGAAAATATTTATAAGTGGAAAATTTGAGACGTGACCTGTAAAACCTACTTTTGGGGACTTCCACAGTAAGACAACTTTTTTTCTTCTCAAATTTGCCGTCCGACCATTTTTAATTTTCTTGAAAAGTTGTGCATTCCCTTTCAAGGGCGGTGAATTCGTTGGTGGTGACAAAAAACAAACAAGATAAGGCCTTCCGAAAATGTCCCAAGTTCACTGTGCAGGCCTAATTTGTACGACTAATAACTCCTAGACTAAAGAAGTTATGTTTGTATTGTTTGGATCGGGATTAGTCGAAGAACAATGTGGCAATGTCGGGTTTTCTATTTTCATTTTGTCACGTGACCTCGTGACCTAAATTTTGCGATGTGACCTTGACCTGTTGGTAACTGAAATTATGCTTCTTCGTCTGATGACGATTTGAGTTCCATTTATGTCCTTTCGTAAACACAATCTAAAAGTGGGGGGTTCGAACTGTAAAAACTACTTTTGAGCCTTGCAATGCACACAATACGCTGTTTGGATACGTTACGTTGTATTGGCCTGGTAGGTCATATGGCGACCTGATGTCGGTGTAACAGGCACCAACCGAGAGGTTTCGTCGTCAGGAGTCGCTCTGGACTTTGTTTCGAAAGCGTATGTCAAGTAGATGCGAAGTTATCGACGGACGCCCAAACAGCGTATTGTCAGCATTGCAAGACTCAAAAAATGATTTTTACAGGTCGAACCCCACTTTTTTATATTTTTTATATACGAAAGGACGTCAATGAAGCTCGCATTTTCATCAGACGGTAACTTGTATTTCAGTTTCCAACAAGTCAAGGTTACGGCGCAAAAAGTAAGTCACGAAATCACGTGACAAAAAATCGAAACTCCGTGATTGCCAAATTGTTCTTCGACTAATCCTGATCCAAACACAAACAAAGTTTATCAAAATCGTTTTTTAGTCTCGGGAGTTATTGGTCGTCAAAATTAGGCCTGCACAATGAACTTGGGAAACACGGAAGGCCGTATCTCGGATTTAATTTTTTGGTCACCACCTATGAAATGAATTTTGGTCACCACCAATGTCTTTGAAACCCCCCCCCCCCCCCCCCCCAGTGCACAACTTTTCAAGAAAATCAAAAATGGTCGGAGGGCAATTTTGTTGTCTTACTGTGTTTTTTGGTTGTCTCTCCATGTAAAAATGAAAAAAATCGTATTTTCGAAGAAAGATTTATCCGCCACTGTACCAGGACAAAAATCACAACCTGCCGGATCGGTTTGGGAGGGGGGCAAAAACATACGTTTGCCTACCGATATTTCGTTTGGGGGGGGGGCAATTGCCCATTTTGCTCGTACCGTAGATCCGCCACTGGGCAGGTTTTGAGGTTTGGGGAATGTATTCCTTAAATGGGGTTTACCACACATCTTCATGTGCCCCATAACCCATTCGGGGCAGGATTTAGACTGCCCCAAACATATCATGACATCTTTGCTATGATTTGGAGATTGGATGGCAATTGGGCATGTGAGTTTGGTGCGCCTTGCCTACCAAGTCCAGTCTGCATACATTGCAGCTGCCGCCTGCCAGGTTGTAATTTAACATATTTTGTGCAGATGAAAAACCTTAAGGTATATTTGAAAGATAATTTGAAATGTTATTTTTATAATTGGGTATTTGTAGTTGTGGTTATGTTTGAACTGATTAGTAGATTGCTAGTAGATAGGATGAGGCAATGAAATATAATTAAATATAAACTATTTATAATATACCTGTATGTTTTTGCAATTTATGGCTTACTGTATGTTGAACAATTTTTTTGGGAACTATTGCTGAGAATGTCAAACAATTAATAATGCATCTAAAAGTTAGTGTTAATTTTCCACACCAACTTTCAAGATGGTGTTGAGTTCTCCACACCAAGCACATACAAAGTTCCGCCCATGTCAACAGTAGATAACACAATAACGAATAACATAACCAAGTGCATAGTCTGCTGTGCTGGTATTGGTTGAAGGAGGATCAGACATAAGGTGACTGCCAACATATTTCTATGAATATCTATACAAAAATGTTTTTTTGGTTGTTGTTGATAGCTGATGTCAGAAAGTTGGTACAATAGATAGGAGAAACAACAATATTCAGTCATTGCCATTTTCGTGAGGCATGCTTCAATGACGAGATGCCACACTAGCGATTCCCAAATGGATATGTCTGGTTTCTGGAGACAATTTGTAATAAGACATTTCAAATGTTGGAAGGTTGAAATTGATTCATGGAATGTTAATTGCTCTTATATTTCTCAACTGGGCGGTGCTGCGTAAAGTGACAGAAACAAAACCTGTTGCGCGCAAGATTGTCGTTTTAACAATATTAGTTAATGTATATTGATACCGCCAGTAATAAGAGCTACACCTGTCATGTGTCGTAAATTGTGTTTATTTGCCATACGCATATAATATGCGGTCACCTTTTGAAGTAGCTTTGCTGATAGTGATATTTCATCAGCTGATATTCTATAGGCGTGTCTGGCTGCCGCATCTGTCAGTAGACTCCATTCCAACATATTTACCCAAGTTGTTTTGTTTGCCGACAGTAATAGGATTAAAACGTTCGTACTGAAGGAGAGAGCAATACGACATGGTGGTGCCGCCTTCAATTTGTATTAATGTGTTGGTGCAAGTATTGTGTCATAGTATTCAGAAATATCTTCTTTTTTTTGTTCTTAGTCCCAAAAATTGTCATTTCAGTTGCACTGTCCCAGGCTCTTGCGGCCCCGCCTCCTCTCCTGGTCCGTCCAGTGCCGCCGAGTCCGGACCGCCACCAGACAGCGCCTCTCCTGACCTGAGCGCCGCTTCGAACAGCGTGCCGGGCGCCTCCTCTCCTGGTCCGTCCAGTGCCGCCGAGTCCGGACCGCCACCGGACAGCGCCTCTCCTGACCTGAGCGCCGCTTCGAACAGCGTGCCGGGCGCCTCCTCTTTTTTTCTCTCTTTTTGGGGTGGGGGGGGGGGGGGGGTGGGGGTGGGAGGGGAGTTGTTCTCGCCCACCCCGTAGACCAGCCTGTCATGTTCGTACCTTAATTTTCCTATATTTTGAAGTGTTTTAGAGTAATTCCTTTGTGTTTTGAAGTTTTCCTTTTGAACGGATGTTACGTCACGGCTACCATATTTTATTTGGCACCAAATTCGATGTCGCTTTGCGGAAGTGTCAAATATACCTTCCACCACCACCTCACCTGACGATCGTTTGTGCGCGCTGCGCTTACCACCGAGCTGACCGAAGACCGAGACTGAGAACCACCAAGACTTTAACTTTGCTTGTCATATTATTATTCTTTTCTCAAATCTTTATAACGAACCGGCATTATTTTAACTTACACTTTCAACATAGTCTCCCGGGCCGGATGAACATTGCTTGTTATTGTTATTTCATTTTGCTGATTTGATTTGGCTGATACTTTGGTTCGCCGATTGAATTGTATGTCAAGATTTGTGATTCTGTGCGACCTCAAGATTTGAGATGGCAGAAGCTGACCTGAGGCATCGAAGAACAGTTGCAAGAGGTAAGGCAACACAACTTGTTAAAGAGTGTAAAGAGTGTACCGATGATGAAGATGAGTTGGCCTTAGCTATTCACCACCTTGAGAAACATGTGCAACTAATGTTGCAAGTTCAGGTCGAGCTGGACAAGCTGGGCGTCCCTGATGAGCTCTCACATGGATGATATGTGCGATCAAGTCTACAAAGCGAAAAGGGTCCTTACCAGGCTGGAGAAGGGTTCTGATTCTGCAAGGGGAAGGTAATCCAGTTTCACTCCAGGTAAAGATTTCCAGCTTGAGTTTAAACTGCCGAAGTTCAGTGGGGAGGTGGAATCCTGGCCTGAATTTTGGAATCTGTTCAGTGTGTCTGTACACCACAACCCCAGGTATGCACCCGTGGAAAAGCTGGCCCACCTTAAGACATACCTGACTGGGAGTGCTGAGCTAGCTATCCAGGGACTCCCCTTCACTGACGAGGGTACCTGAAGGCAGTCCTGACCCTGCAGGAAAGGTTTGACCGTCCAGATCTGCAAAGGGAGGCGCTGATGCAGAGACTGTTGACAACTGCGCATGTTCGTAATGACAGGGACCTTGCTCAGCTGCGTCAGCTGGTCGATGGCTTGGTAGCAGATGTGCGGTCTCTGGAGACCATGGGTGTGACATCCAAGTCATTTGCTGTGCTGTTGATGCCTGTTCTGAAGTCCTGTATCCCAGAGTCCTGGAAGCTGGAGTGGATGAGGTCGCTGGGCAAAGCAAGAGTTTCTGGAGACAACCTGTCGGCGTTCCTGAGATTCCTGCAGTTGGAGATCTGCATGAGAGAGGAGACAGCAACTCAGAAGTAGGTGGTCACAGAGGGTCAGTCTGCTCCAGCACCAGGCAAGTCAACTGTCAGTGTCCTGGCACAGGGACAGAAGACAAGATCACCTGACTGGGTATGTTCTGCATGTGGCATCAGCAAGCATGTCTTGTCTGCTTGCACTGCTTATCGCTGCATGTCTGTACCGGCTCGATGGCGTGTGGTTAAGCAGGCTGGGCTCTGCTACCAGTGTCTCGGACCCCATCTGCTACGTTCATGTGCCAGCACCCAGTGTCCCTGGTGTGGAGGGCCACACCACTCGTCCCTGCACCCGCCGCCAGGGGAGCATGCTGTTGATGGGCCACAAGGGAGGCATGCTGTTCCATTTCCAGACCGCCGACCTCTGACGCAACCTGCTGCTGCTATGCCGCCTGCAGCACCTGATGCCCGCTACACCGCTGCAGCGCCACCTGGCATGCCTGCGCTGGCGAGCCCGCATGGTTTTGCTGGCGCGGCCTCGTTCAGCCGTGGTGCACTGCCGCAACCCCCTGTCACTGGCCAGAGTCGGGGTAAGCTTCGGTACAACGTGCATGCCCAGAACCGCTGCTTCGTCCAGACTGTTCTTGTGAACGCTGCAGGTCCCAGAGGTGTGTGCCCCATCCGCGTGCTCATCGATGGTGGCTCTGACGCCTCATTCATCAGGGCGTCTCTGGCTGAGGCGCTCGGCCTGGAGACAGTCGGCCGAGGGACCTTCGCCTGCATCGGGTTCCAGGAGAAGGTGGAAGAAGCCTGCCAGCACGACCAGGTAAACGTGAAGCTGACAGGCTATCAGACAGGTGAGGCCACACTGACGTTCTAGAAGACCGACAAACTGTGTGTGCCTGTGGGAGCGAAACCACCTGAACTCCAATCGCTGCCCCCAAGTGTACTGTTGGCTGATGATTTCCGTGAAGGGCCTGTGGACATACTGATAGGCTGTGACCAGCTGTACCAAGTTGTACTGTGGAATCAGATGGAAGTCGGCCCTGGGCTCCGTCTGATCGAAACTGTATTTGGATATGTTCTGCATGGACAGGCACAGGGACAGCAGCCGTCTGCACAACGCCACGCCTACCGCTGTCAGCTGGCGGAGGCTGAGAAGATGTGGACACTGGACGCGGTGGGCATCGCCGTAGAGGAGACCGCCGGGAAGACCACGCCTGAACCAACCTGGAGCGAGGAAGACGACCGCTACAAGATGGGCCTCCTCTGGAAGTCTGACTGCATACCCGCCTCCAATCTGCTGTCTGCCGAGGTGCGCACCCGTCGCCTGACTAAGAAGATGACTGAAGAGGAGCGCCGCCGGTACCACGAGCACCTGGCGGAGCTGAAGCGGGACGGCGTAATCGAGGACGCGCCGCCCACCACGGACGACCCAGCCACCGCCTTCTTCCTACCCCACCGTGGTATACATCGCAACGGTAAGCTGAGGGTGGTTTTCGACGGGTCGGCCCCAGACGGCTCCGGAAGGAGTTTGAACGAGTACCTCGAGCCAGGTGAGAACCGGCTGCGCCGTCTGCCCGCTGTCCTGCTGAGCTTCCGCACGAACCCTGTAGGATGTCAGGCTGACATCAGATCAGCGTTCCATCAGATCGCACTGGAGGAAGACGACCGGCGCTTCGTCCAGTTCCTGTGGCAGGATCTGTGCCTGAGGTTCTGGCGAGTACCATTCGGTATCACCTGCTCTCCGTACATGCTGCTGCGTACGATATCGTGTCATGTCCAGCAGTATGCCCTTGTTCACCCAGACCTGATGCAGAAAGTGGAGAGCTCTCTACATGGACGACCCCTGCCCGACGTTCTGCACGAGAGAGGACGCGACCGTCGGTATGCAGCTGATCGGTGGTCTTCAGAGATGCGAAGATGGAGCTGCACAAGACTCGCATGACGGGTGACGTATCTGAAGACACCACCGTGCTCGGACTGATGTGGCGGACTGAGACTGATGACCTCGCCGTGACTGTACCTGAGATGCCCTGTCCGCGCACGCGAAGTGAACTGTTGTCCACAGTAGCCAAGCCGTTCGACCCGCTGGGTCTGCTGACGCCGTGGCTGATCCGCGGGAAGGTGCTGTTTCAGCGATCGTGGACTGATGATCTGGCGTGGAACGACCGGCTTCCCGCAGACCTGCAGGAGGAAGTCGACACCTGGTGGCGTGAGTCGGCAAGTAAGGCGGTCTGGTTTCCGCGTTCGGCAGTGGCCAGTGGGACTGACTCTGAGCCAGAGTTTCACGTGTTCTGTGACGCCTCCCGAGATGCCTACTGTGCGACGGTGTACGTGTTGCAGGGTGGGGAGTCGCGCCTGCTGACCGCGAAGGTGCGACTGGCGCCGCTCAAACCCGCTCTCACCATCCCCAGACTGGAGCTGATGGCGGCTTTGATTGGCTGCCGGCTGATGGAGTTCGTCAGTGGCTCGCTGAACCTGACTGAGCCGCGCGTCGTGTACTGGACAGATGCTATGGACGTGCTGTACTGGCTTACCAGTAAGAGGCTACTGAGGGTGTTCGTGCAGAACCGCGTGACGTCTATCCTGAAGATGTCGCGGCCAGACCAGTGGCGTCATGTTCGCGGAGAGGACAATCCAGCTGACCTCCCACCAGTGCCGCCACCGACCAGTGACGGGCTGGAGCCGTCACCGGAGGCGGAACGGGAGCTCAGAGGTGAGAAGACGCCGGTCAGAGTGAGTCTGCGTGTCAGCCAGTATGTGAAGATGCCCCCATTTGACGTGACCACATGTTCAACGCTCACCCAAGCTGTGAATCGACTGGCGTGGATGTGTCGTTTCGTATCCAACAGTCGCCTGCCGAAGACCGAGCGCGTGGTGGGACCACTGACACCAGAGGAGAAGCGGCAAAGCCTCCACTTCTGGGTGCGAGAGGCGCAAGCCCGAGTCTATCCAGGTGAGGTAGAGGCCGTACGTGATCAGAAGTTGCTGCCGACAGGTTCACCACTGGAGAAACTGCGGCCGCAGCTGAGCGAGGACGGCCTTCTGGATGCGACGCTGCGGACTGGAGAGCGCTCAGTGCCGATTCTGCCAGACCTGGCGCATATTACTACCCTGATCATCGACGACGCTCACAGCCGCTGTTTTCACCAGGGTACCCGATTAACTCTGGCGCTGTTGACGGCAGAGTACATGGTGCGACGGCGGACGGTTCCCCGTGTCGTCGACACCTGCCACCGGTGCCGCTGTTACCGGAGCCTGCCGTACCGGTCACCTGAGGGCGCTCTACCCACCTTCCGTACACAGCCAGCTCGCCCGTTCGCTAAAGTAGGAGTATACTTTTTTTGGAACCGAAACATTATATTTTAATACAGTAGTACACTCAGGATTTCAAGGTGCAAATGAGAACACTTCACCACGCCCAGATCCAATAACACACAAGGAGGAACATATGCCCATACACGGAGGGAGACTACTGTGGCCAAGGGAAGGGCACGGCAGCGTCGGTTCAGAACCAGCTTCCGCCGAGGTTCGCCAGAAGGGAGGGGCTCGGCTTGGCAGTCTCCGGCTTCTTTGGCGAGTCCTGGGTGGCTACCGGTGGCGATCCGCCGACGTGACAGGTGACAGTAGACGGTGCTTCCGGTCCAGCGTGTGCACTGTCGCCGTCGTAGCCGGCGCCTGGCAGGGGCGGACCGTCCTGCAGCAGCGGCAGCGCGCTGACTGGCCGGCCCTGCCGCTCCCGACGGTACGCCGCGTTGTCCCGCTCCACAGCCGCCCGCAGCGGGCTGGGCAATGCCGACAGCGTCGGCAGCCGCCCGCCCGTTGCTTCCGCACTCGCCAGCTGGTAGAACAGTGTGTAGGCAGTCTCGGTAGAATGCTGCGGCCGTCCGGTCACAGGTGCCGCTTTCACCGGTACCGCTGAGATGTTGTCTAGCCGCCACCAGCCGTCGTCTGTGCCGTCAGAACCGGCACCACCAACGCTGCCGGACGCGCGGCAGAACGAGAAGTAATGACCGGCGTCGAGCGAGTGGCCAGCGTGTACGATGACGGCGTAGAGACGGTACTGGGCAGGCTGGCGGTCGGCCAGCGGCACGGCCAGCTGTTCAGACAGTACCACTGGCGCCAGCACCTTCCGTCTCGCGCCGGTCCGCCGGTCGAACATGAACCTGCCCAGCGAGACGACAAGCAATGACGGCGGGATGATCAGGCGCAGCTGGCGGTCGGCGTCGCGCAGGCCGGCGCATCTGGCGCAGTGATATTGATTGTCGCCACAGAGCCGCTCCACAGGAGTAGACTACTTTGGGCCTCTGTACGTGGACGGCACGGTAAAGGTATGGATATTGCTGATCACGTGTGCCACCTCGCGTGCTGTGCATCTGGAGCTAGTCCGCTCGCAGTCGACAGCCGATCTGATCTTGGCGCTGAGACGGTTCTTCGCGTTACGTGGTACCCAACCCTGATCTACAGCGACAACGCCCGCACCTTCCATGCACTGTTGGGTCACCTCCCGCGAGATGTGACGTGGAGATACATCCCTGAGGCTGCCCCATGGTGGGGAGGGTTTTGGGAGCGCATGGTGGGCGTGACCAAGAAGGCTGAGGATAACGCTGCACCAAAGTCACCTCGGCTTTGAAGAACTGTCGGTCACTCTGTATGAGCTCGCGTTCACGATCAACTTGCGTCCCCTCACCCAGGGGGATGGGGAGAGCCTCCTCACGCCAGCGCACTTCCTCTTCGGGGTGACTTCCATCGACGGGGTGATATGTCCGTCACTGAGTGAATGTTCTATTACCAGGGCCTGGAGACACCGGCGGCGAGTATGTGACCACCTCAACCGTCGATGGTGTACGGAGTACCAGCGCGCTCTCCGCTGATGGAGCACTTCGCCCCGCGGTCGCCTTCCCTGTATCGGAGACGTGGTGCTGGTCCACAACGAGGAACCGCGCGGCCGGTGGCCACTGGCTCGCGTGACCGCGCTCCTGCGCGGACCGGACGGCCGGGCACGCGCCGCCGTCATCGCCCTGCGTGGCCGGAGCACGGCGCCGTCCACTCAGCCGGCTGTACGCGCTGGAGGCCGCCGAGTAAGGCGGTGAGACCGCGCCCGCGCGACGGACGCCACCAGGAATGTGTCTTGCGAGTTGTGCCCACTGCTATCGCTACCGCGTTGACTGCTGGCTCAGACTTGCTAGTTTGCTGCCCGCGTGCTTTTGTCGCTCGCCTGCCTAGACTGTATTGTTCCGTTAGTGTTTCGAAATTGTACCAATTTCGAGTGGGGAGTGTGTCATGTTTGTACCTTAATTTTCCTATATTTTGAAGTGTTTTAGAGTAATTCCTTTGTGTTTTGAAGTTTTCCTTTTGAACGGATGTTACGTCACGGCTACCATATTTTATTTGGCACCAAATTCGATGTCGCTTTGCGGAAGTGTCAAATATACCTTCCACCACCACCTCACCTGACGATCGTTTGTGCGCGCTGCGCTTACCACCGAGCTGACCGAAGACCGAGACTGAGAACCACCAAGACTTTAACTTTGCTTGTCGTATTATTATTCTTTTCTCAAATCTTTATAACGAACCGGCATTATTTTAACTTACACTTTCAACACAGCCTATAGCTATATGCCGCCGCGGGTGGGGAGGAGAACCACTCCCCTCCGGGGCGGGGAACCGAATGACTTGCGCCAGTAGCCAGACTCGAACCCGGAACCCTTGATTCCGAGTCTAACGCTCTACCAACTGAGCCACCCGGCCCCCCGCGCCTTCTCTCCTGGTCCGTCCAGTGCCGCCGAGTCCGGCCCGCCACGCACCGCCTTTCCTGGCAAGGGCGACGCTAAGGGCAGGAAGTTTAACAACAGGCGGCGTAAATCCTTTCCCTGAATTAAGTATGATCAGCGCATGGAATCTGTGACATGTGATGCGTGCCGAAGCGCTCATAGCATGGGGCTGCTGGCATGCTTCCGAAAGAGCGAAGACGCCTTCCTAAAGAATGGCTTTCGCTCCTGGCACAAGGCTCTACAGGCGCATGCGATGTCAACACTTCACAAGAGTGCTGTGGAAGGGCGCCAGACCATCGATAAGTCGAACAACACCCAGCTGATGCTGCTTGCTGCAAAAACCACCGGAGCAACACGACGCGCGGGGCGCCCTGGGCCGCATCTTCGAAGGCGTGCGATATCTGCTCTCACAAGGGCTCCCCTTCCGCCGTCGTGATGAAGAGACAGGGAACCTGCAGCGGCCCATCAAGACTCTCTCCCTGCACTGTCCGGAGCTCCAGAACTGGCTGGCTCGAGATAGTAGCAGGACATACATACGCCATCAGATGGAGATGGCGGAGATGATGGCGCACGCCACATTACGGAAGATAGTATCGTCCGCACGACAGGATAAGGATGGCCACCGTCGTCCATTCGCCGTGATGGTCGATGAGACCACGGACGCCGCTCGCACCACGCAGGTCTCCATCTGTCTGCGGTACGTGGCGCCCCTGCTCTCTATCCAAGAGCGATTCATCGGGCTGTATTCGACTGAGGCCACCACCGCCAAAGCACTCGCTGACATCATCAAGGACAGCCTCACCAGGATGGACATGAGCATGGACGACCTCAGAGGCCAGTGCTATGACGGCGCGTCAAATATGTCCGGAAAAGTCAATGGAGTCCAGGCGCTACAGCCATAGGCGCTGTACGTCCACTGCACGGCACACCGGCTGCAGCTCGCAGTGCAGGATGCAATGGGCACGGTGCGGGAGCTCCGAGACGCGCTGGGCAAGGTGTCCCGTCTCGTCGAGTTTTTCCGACGCTCGCCGAAACGTCTGGCATGCCTGAGGGGCACAGGAGCCAGCTCCTCGCTCCGGCCTCTGCGCAACGCGGTGGACCTGCTGTGAGCCGGCTCTCAGATCAGTGCTTGAGAACTGGACCGCCGTCCGAGCCGCCCTGGAGGAGATCGGGGACGAGCCGTCAACGACGATGGAGGCTGGCTCGACGGCGAAATATTCCCGACTGCCTTCCTAGGGGCCTTTTCGGAATTAAGTTGTGCTTTTTAGAAGCCGTCTCTGAAGTATCCCATGAACAGCTTTCCCGGTTATTGTCGAAAGAGTCTGTGGAGCTTATATAGGTTGTCTTTTTAGGGGCATCTTGGGAGCTTTTCTCGGCCTTCTTGGTGCTTGTGGCGACAATCTCTTGGGGGGGGGGGGGGGCTATTTGGAGCTTGTGTGGGCTGATTTTAGGGTCTTCTTGGAGTTTGTCTCAATTGTATTTTAAGGGCCTCCTTGGCACTTGTAACGCTTATCTTGTAGGTGCCTCATCGAACATCTCCCAGTTGTTATTGTAATGGGCGACTGGGCAAACTCATTCCTATGCACTACGTATTTTGGAACTGCTCAGTATTTAGGTATATTTGCAAGGGGTCTCCCTTTGTTTGCATGGGGCCTCCTTAAATGTCGGGGGGGGCGGCAATGTTTGCCCGGGGGCGATGTTGGTGATATGCTACGAAATACCTTGCGTAGCAGTTACGTTATTTAAATATTTGTTTTCGGTAGTACGCTACGAAATGCTTCGATTACGCTACAGAACAATTTCTTGAGCTACGGGCTACCAAAAACCGTACCGTAGGCCATCACTGCCAATGAGATGTACAGGGACCCGCAGTTGCTATGTATGGTACACACTAAGATCTGGCTTATCTTCTCTAGCATATGATTGTCTGCAAATTAAGAAACAACAATACATGCATTTAAACCGCATTACTGTTAGCTTCGAAATGATATATTGATGCATTGGCTCACGATATCTATTCGCTGATTTTAAGCAAAAATATTTTTTAGCTCTGCGGAGGAAAATTGATTTTTGCTTAAAATCAACCAATATATAAGGGCAAGGGTGAGCCAATCAATTTGTCATTTTGAAGCTCTCGGTAATGTAGTTTGAATGCATTGATTGTTGTTTCTTAATTTGCAGTCAAACGTACGCTAGAGAAGATAAGCAGGACCATATGTGTACCATAGCAACTCGACTGCAGGTCCCTGTACCTAATAATTATATTATCATTCTTTGAAAGTACATTTTCATGAAACAGGAGCACCTGGCAAGTACAACCAAGATGCTGGCAAATGTCACGAAATGGCAGCAATTAATTACATTTTACATAAATTGCATAACCGCAGATACCTACCTGGTGGTGGTGGTATTCTTGTTACTGGCGCCACGCAGTGGTCGCAAATGGCATACTTCCTAGACGGAGGCAGTTTCTTTTCACACTCCACGCCATGGTGGCCAAATTCGGATATTTAGGGGAATGGTGGATGACAAAATTGTTTGTTTTATCAAAAATGATAGGATGAAGGATGTCTCCGGGTCTAAAAACATGAAAATAAACATGAAATGTGGAATTTCCATGTTTTGAGCCGGACACCTCCCATTCCATGATCACAACATGTCATAATTTTGTCACCCCCCTCCCCTCCCCCAACTCACTGAATTTGACCACTATGCTCCACTCACTTCAATTTACTATTAGGCTTACACTGACATTTTCCGACAGCCTTCTTAGCAGTTTTCCCCATGTCAATGTAAAGGTTTTTTGGCTCAATATCCAGCCACACGATACCGCATCACCTAGAAGCGGTCAACTAAGGCCTTGGTCAACACGTGTACACGTACTTGAATCGCGTCGTTACTGGCACAAACAGCGCCATAATTGTCGCTGTCTCACCTGACAGCGACGCGGATGAGGCTAGTCATGGGGCAGCAGCGATGTCGCAGTGTTTCTTTCAGCTGTAAATCTTGGCTTGAGGAACGCTGCCACTAAATTAAGACACTATTTTTGACAAGTGTATGCATGTTTTACGATATTCTAATGCTGATCCAAATTGAAGATGACTGGAGATCCTGTCATGTTTTGCGCCCTTCATATCTTTAGTTTGAGATGCGTAGTTATCTTCAGCACTCAGCAGCGTTTTGCTAACTCACGGTACGACGGTACACAATCAACTGACACCGACCAGCGTTGGCGCGTCGGACCATTTTTTTCCACCTCTGCACTTCCCTTTAAAGGGAATAGTACACCTTGGGAAAATCATGTGGAATGATGGAAAAGAGTGTCCTGATTACGGTTCTGGCATTCGTTTTTGCGAAAAAGTACTACTTTGTCATAATTTGAAAAAATATTGATATTAATACAAATGACGTCAGAATAATCTTGCGTCACCAAAACGAGTTGTGACGTCATACCGGCAAAAGTATATCCTTGAATCACAACATGTAAGCGACACTAACAACCTCGTTCGCTGGGTCGCGACTCGAGTATATTGGTCGCGATTGAAAATGTGTACACTATGGCCTTGTATGAGTAGACTTGGAGTGGCGTTGCGTGAACACATACCTATAATGTTTATGCGCATAAATAAATGTGATATACCTACCCACAAATGTTTAAATGTGTGTTCATCGGTATGTGGTGGATGCAAATAAAGGTGTGGATGTGCAGTTAATATTGCAGCTACCGGTACGAGCCACCCATCAAAAGGTGTGCCTTTTCAAGACGAGTGTCGACATTGTTTTCAATTGGAAGTCCAATGAAAATTGACAAAGTTATAGCCAATAATATTTTGAGCGAAGCGTCAATTCATCGTAAACGAAAAACAAACTTTGTCAAAATTTAATTGTTATATTGCATGAACGCCAACCAGCCACTAATCAACAAATGCGTCTTATTACGAAGCATCTATTGTTAATTTTCAATTGCAAATCGGTTCACAATTGACAGAGGTAATTACTTTAAACTGTAACCACATGCATAATTTATCCCTAATGTAGGGTAGCATGGGGCAGACGCCCCATTAGATGCATTTTGCTGAAAATCTCTTTTCCTATTTGACGGAGGCGGCGAGTGATAGCATTTTCACATAGTTTGGAGATTTGGCTTGTATTCTGCATCGCCTAATTCTACCTTCTTCGGTTAACAAATTTGTAGGCGACGATTTTCGAGGAGCCTGCAAAAGGGGCGTATTGCCCCACCCCCTGGGCAAGACGCCCCCTGTCCATGGGGCAAAACGCCTCATCCCCTCGAACTTGGCTCCTTTGGAGAGTAGGCGAAAACAAAAAATACCGTTTGATAGCTGGTCGGAATTAATGCCGAAACTATTTCGTCATCTTTTGGCTCAGGTCGATACTTAGGCCAACAGGGGTAGTCAAAGGTCACCATGGCAACTCCTGGAATCTGTCTCAGATTTCCCCAAATATCTCTGGAACTATGATAGCTGGGAACAAACGGAAAAAAGCAATCAAAGGCTCTTTAAATATGCATTCGCTGGGCCCTATGCCCATTATTAAGATCAGTTGAACAGTTTAGGCACAATAGGTCATCAACGGTTAAGCACTGCCCCAAGTTAAGTCTTGCCCCAAGACGAGACGAAAAGTTTTACCCCATTGCGTGCTTTCGATGAAAAGCGAGCCAAGCCCAAAAACGTGCATGAACCCATAAATGAGGAATAGACCTTTTCCTACATCAGATTATGACCTTTCAGTTGGCTTGAATTATCTGGAAGAAAAGTGTTAAGAGAAAGAATGCTCCTTTACTTATATCTCTGGAAAGCGACGCATAAATCATGTCGCCTTCTATGAGCTCACTGACCATATGTTGCTTGTTTTGTACAGCAGAATATTTTTCCCCGGGGCCTTTTAAATTCCCAGATATCTTGGTGAGGCGTTTTACCCCGGTGGGGCGTGTTGCCCCATCTTACCCTATCGCAATTACAGGTGAATGTGCTTCTAATGCGGAGAATATTGTAGCTACCGGTACGAGTCACCCATCAAAAGGTATGCTTTTTCAAGACGAGTGTCGGTATTATTTTCAATTGGAAATCCAATGAAAATTGACAAAGTTATGGCCAATAATATGTATAGCTCATCACAAACTTACCGCAAGACAGCGTAATGCAAGAACAAACATTTGCACAATTTAATCGATATATTGCAGGTACCGCGACCAGCCACCCATCAAAACATGCGTATTTTCATGAAGCATCTTTTGGGAATTTTGAATTGGAAATTGGTTAAAAAGTAACCCCAAGTTATTTACACAAAACCTGAAGTCACGTGTATAATAAAGGCATACATTATGGATGCTTCTCCTGCAGCGAACATTGCAGTTACAGGTACGAACCACCCATCAAAAGATGTGCATTTTCAAGACGAGTGTCGGCATTATTTTCAATTGGAAATCCAATAGAAATTGAAAAAGTTATGGCCAATAATATTTATAGCTTATGAACACATCAGGGGGTGACACCGCCTGAGCGGGCGCCGTATAGGCCGCCGGCGGCGCATATACCCGGGAACAGGGGGTGGTGGGCAGAGGGTGCTCTTGCCCCCCCCCCCCCCAACTTTGGCTAGGCTCAGCCTAACGTTGCGTAAAAGAAGGCTCGTATGAGACACCGAGAATATACGGTTTTCTTCACAAAATTCGTCATTTGCAAGACAGTTTTTATCGACCTCTGCCTGCCTCGACCGCGGATTTTACCATGTTCGAGCGGGCCTGTTTTAACATGGGCTCTCGGTTCGCAGAAAACGGCCCGGCATGAGAGGGCCCTCATTAGGACGGCCCCGGCATGACACATTTTGTCAGGATCGGGCCTGATCAAGACCGGGCCCCTGCCTTACTGCCATGCCAGGAATGTGTCCGTGATATCAATAATTCGAAGGAACCGGGCTCGACTTCTGACCGGACCCCTGATGCACGCCTTGCCAACACCGGGCCCCTGCCTCGATCGGGCCTGACCAGTGACCAAGACCGGGCCGCTTCCAGGACCGGGTCCGTATCAATAATTTGTAAGGACCGGACCCTGTTGTGACCAGGCCTTTGCCAGCACCGGGCCCATGCCTCGATCGGGCCTGACCAAGAACGGGCCCGAATAAATAATTTGCAAGGACCGGGTCATGTTGTGACGGGTACCTCGACCTGACCGGGCCCCATATCAGGCCTCTGCCAGCCCCCTACCAGTAACAGACCCGTAACAGACTTGCCCAGCCCAGTACCCAGTAACAGACTTGCAAGGAGTGGGCCCTGTTGTGACCAGGCCCCATGCCACGCTTTTGCCAGCACCAGGTCCCTGCCTCGATCGGGCCTGACCAAGACCGGCCCCTACCAGAAAGGGGCCAGCATTAATAATATGCAAGGACCAGGCCCTCGTCCTGACCGGCCCCCATAGCACACCAATTTACCAGCAACGGGCCCCCGTCTCGATCAGGCCTGCCCAAGACCGGGCCCCTGCCAGCACCAGGTATGGGCCAGAATACAGGGCCATGTGATGCGTGCCCCTCAGAAATTGGTGGGGGGGGGGGGAGTCAGCTGACCCTTTTGACCCCCCCCCCCTCCGTGTGAGCCACTGGCGAGTTGTAACTGTCGGCTGACCGCGTGTTCCGCTTGAGCGCGGCGCCGACGAAGGAGCCGGCTGCCTCCAGTGACGTCATCCGGTGGTCCGGTGAGTTCAAGGTCAAATGGCTCCGTGTCCTTACCTGGTTATAGGGCCTTGAAACACATGATGCGTTTCGGTGACGGTCGGTTCAAATACCGAAAACGAAGTGCGGTAGGAATACTAATGACGTATGCGAAACGTCACAAGATTTGACCCTTTAAAATATGACCAAATATACCCAACGGTTTTTGCGTTGAAACTCAGCAACTAGGTCGTTTTGGAAGGAAACATTTCAGATTTGGAGATTTCTCAATACTCCCGACAATCTGGCTATCTCAGTTAAAACTAATGTTAAAGGGAAGTGTCGACCTTGGTAGATTCGAGCGAATGCTATACAATTACTAAACAGAGTACGCAGATCATTATTCTGCTATTGATTTGTCATAAAACCCGGGAACTGTGGAGATATTCATGAAATAAAATATTATACAACATGACGTCATTTTCAGATTTACGTCACAAACGAGTCACACCTCCCGATTTTATGGTGAATCGAATTAGGTAAGCAGTGTCGCTTTATGTGCGCCGCCAGTTTTATAATGCACGCCGTAAGATACACAACAGGTACGCCATCTGGTAGCACTTTCTTCCGTGACGTCACATGGATTCCATTTTTTTTGTCTGTGTCAACGAAAGGAAAAACGGTTATTTTCCACAAGTCTTTCCTGAAGAAAAAATTAACTGACAAAGTAGGAACCATAGACACTTTTTGGAAGTTTTAAACATGAAGGAAGCAGATCAATCCCGAGGCCAATTCTAACGCTACGTGACGTCACGGCTGCCCGTCATTCCTGGAAAACGCCTTCCGCTACGCTGCATTTGTTTGGTGATTTGCAGGGGGTGTCATCCCGGGATTCCTATGTATCGGCTGCCGAGCGGCTCAGCATTAGTGATGACTCACTGGTGCTCTGGTTATTTAAACTCCCGTTATTCAAATTATTAATTTATGGTTAATTAATTGTTAGTTAATTAATGGTTAAACTACTTCCATGTTATTTTTAAAATCATGACGTCACCAACCCAACTTTTCGCTTAAAACTAAAAGTTGAATATCTTCAAAGATAAGCATTTTTTCCCGAAAAAAGTTCACGAACATGTTCAGCTGACCTCGCCTGACATGTAGACATACAATTAAGTGTGATTCGACAACTTTCACAAAGGTGGGACAGTCCCTTTAATGTTCAAGATATGCTTAAAAAACAACTATAAAAAGCAAAATATTTCAAAAGCAGACTTGCAACCTAACTACCTAACATACTTATCTAACGGCGATGACTTCCACTTACCGCTAGTCAACACTCGTCAACACCCGTCAAAAGACCGCAAAACGCTCGAAAGCGCAGCTG
Source organism: Chirona hameri (assembly GCA_036785665.1). NCBI lineage: Eukaryota > Metazoa > Arthropoda > Thecostraca > Balanomorpha > Balanidae > Chirona > Chirona hameri. Next base: position 39,174 of record JAXIVJ010001871.1, on the reverse strand, counting down.
CGGTGACGGGGTTGGCAACGACTGGACCAGAGCACCAGTGACGTCATCGCTAATGTTGTGCCGCTCGGCAGCCGATACATGGGGAATCCCGGGATGACACCCCTGGCATAAATTATAACTGTGTTCAATAAGAAGTGGTGCGCTGTGTACAATAAGCTTGACCAATCATCGTTGAGCTCGCTAGAGCCAGCTCATCGCTGATTGGTCAAACTTCTGTACACACCGTGCGAATGCTAGTCTGAACACCACTATTCTCATGCGGGGCAAAAACTGCGGGGCGGACGGCAATCGCCAAGGCCACCAAGTTTGGCGAAATACAGCCAAGTTCTTTGGGCTGTGACGCCATGCCAAGTTCTTATGCTGTGACGCCATCAGTCAATCTGGTATAAACCTCCCATCTGGTATAAACCTTGGCGGTTTGTTCGAAAACCGTTGAGCCGTTGAGGTAGAGTTTTGAGAAAAACGAACATTGGACCATATGATTTCTATATCCAAGCTGCAATTCTGCTATCTCAGTTAAAAACCCCATGTTAAGGTCGACACTTCCCTTTAAAGGGAAATAATGACCTTTTGATTTTGTTAGCAACAATTTCTTAGGCTACCGTTATTGTTTTAAAATTATTTTATTCAAATTTAAGAATTAAATCAAATGATTCCCGAATTCTGAAGTTTGGAGAAAAAAATACAACACAAGTACCTTGTGTACTTCGTGAAGGTCATTGACAAATTCGTCCTTCCCATCCATTGTTTACATCGAGTGCGGCATTTTTGGAGGCTCTGTGACGTTTCCGATCAAACCGATCCGTGAAGCAATCCGTGAAGCATCCGTAATGTCCGTGATGTCATGCATCACGGATGCTTCACGGCTTGCTTCACGGATCGGACTATCAGTATAAGTCATGAATAACAACATGCAAACTATACCAACTCGAATGAAATAAGGGCGGAATGATTTGAACCCCAGGCAAGCAAGTGTTCGCAAAGCACTCGGCACTGTGCCACAATATCAAAAGGCGAGGGAAATGCATATTGGATACAATATTATTACGTCATAAGTTTCTGAATTGTCAACTACTATGAAATACAGTGATAACATACCTTTAATAATGATTAACAAGAAAATTCAAACTTAAAAACAATAATTTAAATAAGTCTTTAATTAGCTTTCAACTAAAAATCAGATATATTTTGCAATGCTACACAAGAATGGCACCAGTGACGTCATTAACAAAGCCTGCTACGGGACTTGGGTATACTAATCAGGAACAACTCGCCACAATGGTTAAGTGCGCCGAGAAGCATGACAATGACTTTGTAAACAAATCGCCGACGCTAAATAGGTCGCCGTCCATGTGCATCGATGAGCTTCCGATTTAATTGCCAGTTTTATGTAATTGTTTGTTAGTTTTTTTGGGGATTTCTTTTTTTCATGATAATATAAAGCAGTGTTATATACAGCCACAGACAAATTTTACAATACTCCTAATGTTGAAAACAAATGAATCGATTCTCAAAAATTGAGGGTCGCAACCACTAACTATGCCGCCGTTGATGTGCATCGACGAGCTTCCGATTTTATTGCCACTTTTTCCAATCGCTATTAGTTTTAGAAGATCGCCGGGCATATAATCACAACAAGCAGAACGCACAATATATTTTTTTCACTCCATTGCGTAAAAAACATTACGGGAAAAGCCCGCAGTTTGATGAAGACCAAAAATACCTGCAAGTACCGATCGTTTAAAGTGTGGAACGCTTATCAACTATAACTTGAAATATCTTTCGGTAGGAAAGTTTTCATGCAAAATGTGATGAATTTACAATATATTTTGGTCTCGTCTGGCGATTTCAGGTGCTAACTCCATTTTTGTGGGAAAAGGTCATTATTTTCCTTTAAAGGTGTACTATTCCCTGTAATGGGCGCGCCGCCACTGTCGGAGAATGGACTGCCGTGCAATGCAAATAAAGGGCACGTCTATTTTTGGCCATGTAGGGTTTGTGTCATTGTAATAACGATCTCCATCATTCAGTGTTTAGACTTCGGAATCGGGACAGCTCGATGGTGTTTTTTTTCTCATGCTATTGAAATCCTATATACTCCCTATACTCACCGTCACAAAATGACGGACTTGTCCAAATGAAGACAGTAGCGCGCCAGTAAGCGGTCAACATTACCTATATACTGTTGTGGATCGAATTCTTGGCCAACTGTCATCCGAAGAACTAGCTGCGACCTATCGTTTGTTGTACTGGCCTACCGTCTGCTGCGCTGACCTACTGTTGATTTTAGTAATGTTTTGTCTAATGCTGTATTCTTAGATGTTTTACAACCCTTTTGTTGATGTCATTAAGGAAGTTTTTGTTTTGCAGGAAATGGAGCTTCTGGACGGTGTCGGTGCTACCAGCACCCAAGGTGTGGGGACCACGGAGCCCGAAGAGGACCCCATCGGACTCTTCGCCCAGTCAGAGAAGGGCTGGAGGTTAAAGCCGACCACCGACCTGCCCCACCTGGACGAGCTCGGACGAGCTGGACAAGATTTTGCTCGGGAAGCTCCCTCACCAGACTGCGTCTTGTGAAGTTCACAGTGATCGCGCTGCTCGAGTTGGAGCGGTTTGTAAGTGTGCGGGAGCCGCAGCACGCCGCTGAGTGGGACGCTGCTCGTCGCCGACTCGAAGCATGGAAGCGGGACGCCTTCTCGGTGCTCGCTGGACCTGCACAGAGGCGTCTCTACAAGACAGTCTCGGTGACGAAGGGTACCTGCCGACCAGAGAACAGCTGAGCGACCAAGCAGGAAGATATCCGACGCAACTAGCAGACAGACATCCGACACAACTAGCAGGAAGACATCCGACGCAACTAGCAGGAAGACATCCGACGCAACTAGCAAGAAGACATCCGACGCAACTAGCAGGAAGACATCCGACGCAACTAGCAGGAAGACATCTACGCAACTAGCAGGAAGACATCCGACGCAACGACGGCGTCAGGATGAGGCGCCACTTCACTTCTGCGATCCTCCTTCAAAAATTCCAGAGATTCGGGACCATCAAAAACGCAACCATCCAAGAGTACCGCGAGATGATAAATTCCGTACTCAGAGTCAAAAATCACAAGACACGCGACCTACGGCTCTGCCAACCTCGTCGTGAACGGGCTGGTGGAACATCTGACGTCCTACGTAGAGGTTAAGACCACTGCTGGCTACTGAAGAAGCCAAGCGAAACCTGCTCTTCCCGTCCTCAGACCCCGCTGACGGCATCTCCGAAGTTTGTAGGAGCTACGGCCTGAACTTCAACCTGACCTCAACGATTCTGCGAAACGCGAGGTCCACTGCGGCCTATGATGGACTGGACGACGAAGAACGCAGGAAGCTGGCGGCACACATGACTCACTGATCGGAAACCCAGTTCAGGGCGTACTCGGCAAAGAACCGTCGAAGCGAGTTCATTAAAACGGTGGAGAAGATGCAGCAGGTGCTCTACAACCGGAAGATGAAGTGTGCGGACTCTGAGCACGCAGAGGATGCGGAATGGGGAGCCGCTAGTAGCCGAGCTCCGCCGGAGCCATGGTGCGAAACTCCGTCAGTCCAGAAGAGATGGCCGTTATCAAAAAGGAGGCCAGAAGCATGCAAACAAAGGGAGCGTTTGTGACGAGCCAGTGCGTGCACGCGGTGCTGGCCAGAACAGCCTGATCCTGGATGGCCGCGCCCCAAAGTGCGTAGAAAACAAGCTACGAACTGTACTCCAGGCAGCGCGAGAGGAAAAATGGGGGGACCTACACGGGGAAGGCGGGAGTGGTCGGTCGCGACGGCGCAGAATGTAGTGCCCCGGTCGGCAGCTGACCAAGAAAAGACACAAAAGCTCAAGGGAAGACTGAGTGAGGACCAAAAAAAAATCGGGGTAAAATACAAACAAAGTTCAGAAGAAACGAGGTTTGATGTTTGTGAAGACGTTCGAGCGCTTCAGCACCCGCCAGCACCGCTGCCGTGATGGGGCGCCACTCGCCACGCAGCTGGGGCGCCCGTCGACTGCCGCTGGAGCGCCCCTGCCATGATGGGGCGCCGGCCTGGCCTGCACCGCTGCTGGAGCGCCCGCTGGCTTCACTGGTGGACGGCCCTCGGCACTACACCTGGATCACCGGCTCTAACAGAGGTATTTTTTGGCACATAGTTGTCGATGCCGTTTTTAAATTGTTTTCCGTTTATATTCACCTACTTGCTATTTCAATCTATATTACTATTTGATAAGCGTCTGTCTGTATTTGTCTGTCTCTCCGGCACCACTCAGTTTATTCAGTTTAAAAGTCCCAGTAAATTCACGTGCTGAATTGGTGCGGATACCTCCATCCCGGAGATGCCAGCTAGCTATGCATAGGACATGTGGTTGATGGGATCAGGGTAATAGAACAACGGGTAGAACAGTAAGGAATGTAACGCCCAAATGCATTAGACAAGATATAATTTGTATCGGAATTGTTTTGTCTATTATGAATTAAACGTATTGTTTGCTATCCATAACTTCTATTTCCATAGATAACATCTTTATTTATTGAATTAAGCGCCAGCAAATATACGAAGTAGTAGCCAAAGTAGTGTATTTGCAGTACATGTAGTCAGTGGCGTCGCCGACGGGGGGTGCGGGGGGTGCTAGCACCCCCCACTTTCAGAAAGTGGGGGGTGCGCACCCCCCCACTTTTTCTGGGCCCGGGATGGGCCCTTTTCGGGGCGCGCAGCGCCCCGAAAAGGGCATAACGCAAAATCTCCAACCCGAATACCCTGTTTGGGCCAGTGTCGGAGCAAAGAAAACAATACATTTTTATAGCAACATTTCCGCTACAAATAAATTGCAAATTCCTTTAAAACAAACCTATTTTTCACGTCTGGCGGGAAATGGTAGCAAAATGGTAGTACATAATTTCAACATAAACCGACCAATGTGTTGCATACATGGCGTGTTGGAAATAGATATCAATCTAAACGCAAACCAAAACAAATTAAATGTATTTTACTTAATTGGGATATGCAGTTCATTAGCTGTTTCTTGGCAGCCGGAAAAATTTAGCAGGACAATATAATAAGCGATACAATATTATGGAAATTAATTTGTTTGTTTTTAGCAGAGAAGCTATAAGACTTCAAACTAAACTTTTGATACCTACTTTGTTGTCAGATATTCTGGAGATACAAGTTATGGTTTGATTCGTTGATTCGTTCATTTCATTCTTCTTCATTCGTTTAGTATTCTTGCTTCTTGGCAATAGGTGCAAATCCATGACATGATCATTGTCCTTCAGGCCTTCTCCCCGTCCAATTCTTGCCATCCCATCCGGCCCGGAGTCTGCGCTAGCCCTGAGCCTGCGCCAGCCCTGTCCAGCCCGGAGCCTGCGCCAGCCCTGTCCAGCCCGGAGCCTGCGCCAGCCCTGTCCAATACGGAGCCTGCGCCAGCCCTATCCAGCCCGGAGCCTGCGCCAGCCCTATCAAGCCCGGAGCCTGCCGGCCCGTCCACGGATGATCCAGTGCTGCCCTTAGCTGGAGACGGTGAGTTTGTACTTCTCTGCATCATGATTCGATTTATAAGGGTTTGTAATGTCATTCCCAGGTTATGTTAATTCCACTGTCCTTGAGCCTTCCTTGATACTTCCCTTATCCCGTCTTCCAGATCCGAGCGCCCCCGGCCCATCCGCCATCACGCCGCACGCCGATGAGCCATGCCGCATTACGGAGCTGGACGCTCCCAACCAACCGCCGGCCAGACCATCTCCAAAGGACGTTACAAAGGCAAAGTCCTCAGCTTCATGGACTCCTGGTACCAGGATTACAAGTGGATCCACTACTGTCCGGTTCGGAAGAGTGTCCTGTGCTTCTACTGCGCCAGACGGGACGAGTCGGGAGTGGCGAGTGACCAGGAGCCAGCATTCACCACTGTTGGGATGGGCAACTGGAGGAAGGCTCGGGAGAGGTTCCTTCAGCACAATCGCTCACTTCCGCACCTGAAGGCAATTGAAAAGCCTGGCGACATCGGATGCCGCCCAATCATGGAAGTCGTCGAGTCGGCTGACAACGCAGCTCAGGAGGTAGCCCGGAAGAACCTGCGAAAGATCATCACCTCGGTGCAGTTCCTGGCGCGGCAAGGCCTGGCCTTCCGCGGCCATGAAAGCAGAGGGAAACTTTCAAGAGCTGCTACGCCTGCGCGCCGAAGACAGCCCTAAGCTGATCGACTGGCTGAAGAAAAAGGAAAACTTCACCCATCATGACACCCAGAACGAGATGCTCCGTCTGATGAGACATGAGGTGGTTCGCGGAGTGGTGGCGGATATGAACTCCGGATGTGTGGCTGAGGGTGAGCCCGGCTACTTTTCGATAATCGTGGACGGTACGCAGGATGTCAGCGGCGCAGAGCACGAGTCTGTCTGCGTGCGTTTCGTTGACCACGAATTCCAGGTCCATGAGGAGTTCCTGGGCTTCTTCGAGTGCGCTTCGACTACAGGAGCCGCCCTGGCCCAGATGGTGAAGGATGCTCTTCGCCGTCTCAACATTCCGATCGCCAACTTGAGGGGCATGGCGTTTGACGGCGCCGCCAACATGAGTGGGCGCGAGAAAGGTGCGCATGCCATCTTGCGTCAAGCCCAACCAGCAGTACTTTTCGTCCACTGCGGCTCGCACTGCATAAATCTCGTGGGCAAGGACAGCTGCGAGTCGTCCGAGATGGTCAAGAATGCGCTGGCCTGTGTGAACGAGCTGGGCAGCATGTTTAGCCAGTCTGGCAAGTTTCGAGAAAAGTACGGCGACATCTGCATGGACGCCGAGATCACCGCCAAAAAGCTGCGCCCACTGTGCCCAACACGGTGGTCTGTTCGCCTCGCTGCCGTCGAGGCCGTTCTGAACGGCTACGACGAGATCCTCGTAACTCTGGACGAACTGGCAGTGGGGAGCAGCCATCTGTCTGCCCGAGCGGCTGGTATGTACGCCCAACTCTGCAAGGGTACTGCTCTGGTGGCCCTCCACATGGTACGTGCCGTACTGGCGCCGCTGGACCGCCTCAGCCGCGCGTCCCAGAGCTCGACGTACGATGTGTCGGCGCTCCTGGAGAGCGTCCAGACGACGGTGGCGCTGCTGCGGGCCCAGCGTGAGTCGGCTGATGCAGCTGTGGAGACCTTCCTCAGCCTGGCGGAGAAGTCGTGCGAGGAAGTCACACTGCCGCGCAAAAGACGCCCACCAGCGCGCTACGACGGGGATGCCCCAGCTCACCACCCAGGATCAGTCCAGGAGTACCTCCGCACTGAGTACGTGCTCATCCTGGACACTGTCTGTACGCAGCTGGAGGAGCGGTTTAACCAGAAGGGCATGCAGGACCTGGCCAGGATGGAGCGGCTACTTCTATCGGCTCCAGACGTGAAGAGTTGCAAGGAGGTGCTCGAGGCAAGCCCATGGGCGGTGACATTTCACCACTCCTCAGCTGCAGGTGCTCTGCCGAAGCAAAAAGCCCCAGAGCCTAGCCGACGCGGTAAAAGCTGTGGCCGGCATGGAGAAGACCGCGCAGCAAATGCTGCCAGACGCAGTGTAGCTGGTCAAGCTGCTGCTGACCCTGCCAGCCAGTTCGGCGACTGCTGAGCGCAGTTTCAGCGCCCTCAGGCGACTGAAGACGTGGCTACGCAGCACTATGACGCAGACCCGCCTGAACGCTGTCGCAGTCTGTCACGTTCACCCTGAGCGCGTAGCCAACGTCGATCTCGACAAGGTGGCAGCTGCCTTCGTCCAGCTGAACCCGCGTCGACAGAAGGTGTTCGGCCGTGTGAGCCTCCGCATAGTGGTGACCCTGGGCGAAGGAGCCGCCGTGCTCACTACCGACCCTCGGCAGACGACAGACAGTTAAATCGTGTGATAAATACAAAATGAAAAAAGGAATTTATTTGCCATTTACAGTGCCATTTATTTGGCACTGGAACGACTGATCTGCGCATCGGACCTGGGGCGGCCGTGGCATAGCATTGTATGGCACGCAAAAGATCCCTCCGCACGGCCGGAGCCAAAATTATCCGTTGAACTGGGCGGACTGGAAAGGTTGGGGTGGAGGGATCGGGTTCTATGTGACAAGTACAAAAGTATTTTACTTAGTCCTCTATCCAATATCCATTTTTACAAACCGTTTATAAACAAATGAAAAAATGGGCCCTTTTGAAAAAATAGTGGACCAAATCCGGGGAGTTTTTTTAGGGGTAGGTAGGTTTGGTGGGCCCCCGGCTTGGGCCCGGGCCCCTGCCAAACCGGCACCCCCCCACTCAAAAATTATCGGCGACGCCACTGCATGTAGTAGTATTTGGAAGCGATCATATTAAATTATACTACGAAGTAGTAGTCGAAAGTGTATATTTCAGTACTGTAGTAGTATTTGGAAGCCGTCAGCGGTCGTTCCGACATTGTTTAACCCCCAAGCCCATTTAACCCCTCTACGCCCGGAATATCGAAAAATGATAAATACAAACGTTGTAGCTAAGGCTTGTAGCTATCTTTTCCAGAAGTCGGATTTAAAATATGTATCATAGTTCACGAGCCAGCTTCGTCTGAAAATAATCGATTTAACATGGTAACCCTATGGTGTAGTAGGTTTTTAGTTAATTAACGTGCTGAATTGGTGCGGATACCTCCATCCCGGAGATGCCAGTTAATCGTCCAGCGGAGCGGACGAATTAGCACTAGTTATTACTATGTGAAAAGTAATGTATTTGAAGATCATTGCCAAAAAACTGTTACCTTTTTGGTGTACGAATTCAGCAGTCCGGCTCAGCCAGCTACTGGTCCTTGCTTAAATTGGCTTTGGCTGGAAGGCGTATCTAGTAACGTGAAGTATGAGCACTACCTGTAAATGTGTGGTATAATCGTCGATGGAGCACTGTGCCTAACTTGTATGAATGCTATTTAATGCTGCTTGGATAGTATTTGACCACCTACTGCGCCTACGTCTGAAATACGTAGAGATATTCCCTTCCTGCTGTTTCAGGTAAAAGACAGCTACGTCCTGGGGCAGGGTATATTGAAGGGGGTATGCTCAAATTCAGTATATATGATCTCAATAATTAGCCTATTCTGAAGATGTTCTTTGAAATTGTGTATCATTTCAATTTTAATTTACATTGTTCGGATTGATTTTGCTATTTTCATCTTTATTTTCCAAATATCATTGAAAATATAATAGTCCTAGTTCCGAACCCTGAGTATAGTATAATAACGTTAGGTGTAAACTAAATATGGTGACATTTTAGTAGGCTACAAACATTGCGCAGTTGTTCTTAATTTGATTTGTTTGTTTTGACTCGTAATTCCCCGACAATTTTTAATAAGATAATGTTCGTACTGAAAAAAGCTTCCGATTCTTCCGACTGCGTTTGATTTAAATGTGTGCATATTTATAGACAAGACAGAGCCACAGAGGTACGCTTGAGAGTCCAACGTTGGTCACGAAGATGGCTGGTTGTGCTGTTCCAGGTGCAACAACGGTACAGCTGCTCGAAAGTTGCAAACCCGACCAGGAAGGTGTATTATTTTTCGCTTCCGAAGGAAAGATTTGGCTCCGAGGTGGTGGCAGGCTATTCAAAGAGAAGATTCGGAACTTGATGCCCATGTTGATCCTCGTGTGTGCTCCATTCATTTTAAAGCCTCTGACTTCTACGAAATTCCACTAACTTCACACAAGAGGAGGAACCTCCACCCAGACACCATACCATCGATCATCCTAACCGCTACCTCAACCTCAACCTCCTCCATCCGGCCTACCAGTACCAAGTGCAAGCTCAGGTGATGACATGATGCCCTATGTTTTTTCCTTATTTTCTTGACTTTTAATCTTCTGATATTCCTGATCTGGATCTTCTACGTGAAAATCCTGGTAATACTTAAGTAACGCACCTTCCCAGTTTAATGTAATCTTGAGGTACCTGGAAGAATAATCAGTCAGCTGACAGCATATTTTGTTGCAGAGTGAAAATGGTGCCAAATAATTTTGTGAGCCGGTAATACACAAGTCAACCACTAAACCCTATCACGCTCGCACTAAACCTCTGTTCCTGGGGAGCGCAGGACTTGTATTTGAGACTGATGGTCGACTGCACAGCGGCAGCCACCACAGACAATGTCACCTTGCACATCACTCACTGTCTCAAAATTATTTGGATTGGAGGAATTTTCACTCTGCAATAAAATATGCTGTCAGCTGACTAATTCTTCTTCTTCTCAAGACTATGATAAACTGGGGACATGCGTCACTGAAATATTACCAAAATCCTGACCTAACTTTACTTAAATGTTCCAAAGCTCAAAAATATACCACCTATGATGTCTTAATTTGCTAAGCACCTTATACATGTCTGTATTTACTTTTATCATGCTAGTTATGTAATATAAAATATGTTTGATTTCAGTGACGTTGAGCGTCATGGATGCACCACACTGAAAGGGGAGAAGGAGGTCCTGGAAGAGGAGAAGAAAGTTCTGCAACAAGAGAAGAAGCTGGAAGAGCAACTAGCATGTCTGCAAACACAGTTGCATAGGGTGACTGGCTCAGCAGATGCCTCATGCAGCCGCCAAAGCTGGACTGTTTACAGAACAGCAGGTGAGGCCAGTGATGATTTAATTGACTTTGAAGCTGTTGGTGATTTGAAAACTATGCTTGTCATATGATTGATGCTGTATATATATATATATATATATATATATATATATATATATATATATATATATATATATATATATATATATATAGATAGATAGATAGATAGATAGATAGATAGATAGATAGATAGATAGATAGATAGATAGATAGATAGATAGATAGATAGATAGATAGATAGATAGATAGATAGATAGATAGATAGATAGATAGATAGATAGATAGATAGATAGATAGATAGATAGATAGATAGATAGATAGATAGATAGATAGATAGATAGATAGATAGATAGATATATAGATATATAGATATATAGATATATAGATATATAGATATATAGATATATAGATATATAGATATATAGATATATAGATATATAGATATAGATATAGATTTTTATATGTTTATAGATGTTTATGTAGTGTCGCCGACCCCGATGTTGCCCCCATGCTAACCAACATCGACGCGGAGTGGCTGCAGAAGGCAGTGATCGAGCGAACGGATCTGCGCGACGACTACCGAGAGCTGCTGGAGCTGGTGCTCATCTTCATCGGCCGCGTCCCTCCGCGAGGTGTCATGTTCAGGGCTCCCGGTGCCATGCACCACGCCCGCTGGATGTCAAAGGCGATATACTCGCTCAAGGTGTGGATGTTCCGGGACCAGTTCAAGCTTACGGCGAAGGAGGAGCGCGGCCTGCGCAGCGTCGCCGTGTTCATCTTCCGCATCTACGCCAAGGCCTGGACGGAGGCGTCGTTCGACGCCTCGGCCCCGCGGGGCGACCTGGAGCTGCTCCAAGCGCTCGACGCCTATCACGAGGTCGACGACGTTGTTGCCAAGGCAGCCCTCAATAAGCTGAAGGGCCACCTTTGGTACTTATCCGAAGAGCTGGTGGCCCTGGCGCTGTTCGACACCAACGTGTCGCTGGTGACGAAGCGGAAGATCCTCACCGCCGTTCGCGAGAAGGACGGGGAAGAGGACGCGCCCCACCCTGCCGGCCAGCGCCGTCGCCGGGCGGGGTCTCGAGGACTTCGCCTCCCAGAACACGCGGCTGTTCTTCAAGAAGCTCCAGCTGGACGACGAGTTCCTGGAGGCCGACCCGGAGACGTGGCCGGAGCGCGCCGACTTCGCCGCAGCGTCCGCCGTCGTCCGCGGCCTCTGCGTCATCAACGACCATGCCGAGCGTGGTGTGGCACTCGTCCAAGAATACAACAGGCTTCTCACCAAGGGAGAGGAGCAGTTCCAGTTCCTCCTCCAGGTGGTCGCGCACCACCGGAAGACCTTCCCAGACAGCCGGAAGCGGACCCTTGCCATGCCGCGGCGCTAACTGGGCGACAACGAGGTGCCAGCGCGGCGGCCACAGAGCCAACCGGGATAGCAGACACTGAGAAGAGGTGGTGCCGTGAGGTAAGGGAGGTGATATCAATATGGAGATGTGGTTGATGGGGGAAGCGTGCCCGTCTGGAGTTTCAGGTGGCAGGAGGGGGTCCTGATTGATGGTGTGATGTGGCGTCGAGACACTGATATGACGGAAGTGGAGAACTGAGTCACACTATCAGAGAGTGACTAACTAGTGAGCCGAATGCGGCGTGAAGCGGTAAAACGGAAGTGCGTGATTATGCAGTATTCTGTGGCTGCAAGTGCAGAATGGATCAGTAAATGGACTCGCTTACTCCGCTGAAGCGCGTAGCATTTCGGTAAGAAAACAATCGTCGAAACGGCTGTAAAAATCTCTGGTGATGTTGCCTGTGTTTGTTTCTAAATACATGTGTAATCCAGGGGTGTTGATTATTTGTGATTTTTTTTTGGTTGGGGGGGGGGGACTGATCGTGGCGAGCGGGGGAATGGGAGCCGTGTGTTTGTGTGTATGTATGTGCGTGTGTGTGTGCGTGCGTGTGTGTGTTACTACATTACGGGGAAGATGGATCATTGGGGGGGGGGGGGTCAGGATTGGTGGGCAACCGCCCCCTCCAAGGCATATAAATCAACGCCCCTGGTGTAACCTCTCAAACTTCAAGGTCATTGCGCACCGGGTAAATATGAACCGATTCGGAAGAAAAAAAATACCCAGTGGGTTTTCTCCAGGAACCTCACAAATACCCGGGATGGGAGCAAGAAAATTCCCACGATGAATTTCACCCCTATAGCTAACGACCACCCTAATATATATACATATATATATATATATATATATATATATATATATATATATATATATATATATATATATATATATATATATATATATATATATACATACATACATACATACATACATACATACATACATACATACATACATACATACATACATACATACATACATACATACATACATACATACATACATACATACATACATACATACATACATACATACATACATACATACATACATACATACATACATACATACATACATACATACATACATACATACATACATACATACATACATACATACAGACAGACAGACAGACAGACAGACAGACAGACAGACAGACAGACAGACAGACAGACAGACAGACAGACAGACAGACAGACAGACAGACAGACAGACAGACAGACAGACAGACAGACAGACAGACAGACAGACAGACAGACAGACAGACAGACAGACAGACAGACAGACAGACAGACAGACAGACAGACAGACAGACAGACAGACAGACAGACAGACAGACAGACAGACAGACAGACAGACAGACAGACAGACAGACAGACAGACAGACAGACAGACAGACATACAGACATACATACATACATACATACATACATACATACATACATACATACATACATACATACATACATACATACATACATACATACATACATACATACATACATACATACATACATACATACATACATACATACATACATACATACATACATACATACATACATACATACATACATACATACATACATACATACATACATACATACATACATACATACATACATACATACATACATACATACATACATACATACATACATACATACATACATACATACATACATACATACATACATACATACATACATACATACATACATACATACATACATACATACATACATACATACATACATACATACATACATACATACATACATACATACATACATACATACATACATACATACATACATACATACATACATATATATATATATATATATATATATATATATATATATATATATATATATATATATATATATATATATATATATACATATATATATATATATATATATATATATATGTATATATATATATATATATACATATATATATATATATATATATATATATATATATATATATATATATATATATATATATATATATATATATATATATATATATATATATATATATATATATATATATGTATATATATATATATATATATATATATATATATATATATATATATATATATATATATATATATATATATATATATATATATATATATATATATATATATATATATATATATATATATATATATATATATATATATATATATATATATATATATATATATATATATATATATATATATATATATATATATATATATATATATATATATACATATACATATACATATACATATACATATACATATATATATATATATATATATATATATATATATATATATATATATATATATATATATATATATATATATATATATATATATACATATACATATATATATATATATATATATATATATATATATATATATATATATATATATATATATATATATATATATATATATATATATATATATATATATATATATATATATATATATATATATATATATATATATATATATATATATATATATATATATATATATATATATATATATATATATATATATATATATATATATATATATATATATATATATATATATATATATATATATATATATATATATATATATATATATATATATATATATATATATATATATATATATATATATATATATATATATATATATATATATATATATATATATATATATATATATATATATATATATATATATATATATATATATATATATATATATATATATATACATATATATATATATATATATATATATATATATATATATATATATATATATATATATATATATATATATATATATATATATATATATATATATATATATATATATATATATGTTACGGGCGGCGGCTGCCTGGCACCGCCGGGCGCCGCGTGCCTGGCGCCGCCCTTGGCCGCTGACCCGACACCGGGTCACGTGACCCGCCTCTGGCGGTGGGCCGGAGCGGAGCGGGGAGCGGCGCGGCGAGGAGTCGGGCGAGGACGGTCACGGCGACGGGCGGTTATCATTGTGTACGCCCAATACAGAGTACGAGAAGACGTTTGAGTTTCAGTGTGCGCTCCCGCAACACTGGCGCGGTCGGTAGGACTTTCTTCCAGACGTCATCTTTACAGGTGAGCCCTATTTCCAACGAATATGTTTAAAAGTGAACTATTAGTCTGTTGTTAGATGCTATCCATAGCCGGGAGGGTTTTCCGGTGTATAAGTGGGCATATGTAGATGCCGAGCGGTGGGTTTGGTGGCTATATTTTTCTGATGCTGAGCGGTGAGCTTGGCAGACATTTTTTCTTCAGTCGCTGAGCGGTGGGCTTGGTGGGTATATTTTCCAGAAGCCGGATAGCGGGCTAATCAGGTATATTTTTCAGGTTATTAAGGGTGCTGTGTCTGAATTTATCCTATCATGGACTTCAACGATACCATTCTGGTGTCGCGTACCCCTCGCTTTGCAGGCATAGAAACGGACGACTGGGAGGGGTGGATATCCCGTTTTGAGTCTCTAACTACGGAACACAAAGACGATGAGCGGGTTATCGTCTTCTACCTCTGTTGGATGGCGTGGCTTTGGATTGTGCGCAATCCCAGTACAAGGTCAATAAAGCCTACGCCAAACTCAAAACGTGCCTCGCGGCTCGGTTTGGAAAGTCTGTCGACCCTCTGCAGGCACAGGCAGCGCTGGGACAGGTCACCCAGTCACCAGGGGAGACGGCCGCGAGTTTTGCAGATCGGGTTGAGAAGCTGGGTCGGGCTGCGTTCCCCGAAGCAGCCCCAGTCCCCACCGAAGCGATGGCCGATAACATATTTTTTATGACAAATCTCACAGGTCGGTTCATTTGTGGGCTTGGGGATGAGTGGCTCCAGACAAAATTATGTTACCGGAACCCGGGGACACTATCAGAGGCAGTGTCAATGGTGAACGAGCTGCACAAACGCCAGGAGGTAGTCCAGGCGGTGCGAGCAGCCGGCCCGTTGGCAGATGGGCATGCAGGACGTGTTTCTCTTGGGTCAGCGGTGTCGGCAGTCAATGCCGGGGAGGTGGGCAGCATGCTGGATCACAGAGACGCACAGATAGCTCAGCTGGAGCAGGAGATAGGCGATCTGAGATCTTCCTTGGATGTACTCGCGGTTGCAAACGCTGGCTCTAATACAGGAGGCATGTCCAATAGGGTCACCTGCTACGGGTGTGGCGCCCCCGGGCATATGCGGCGGGATTGTCCGGCAGTGCACCGCGGTCAGCCAAGGCGCGGGGCCACCAAGGTGACATGCTTTTCGTGTGGAGGGGAGGGACACATTCGAAGAAACTGTCCGTTTGCTGCACGGGCTGGCGTTCCACTCCACCCAACCTGTTTGCTCTGTGGTCAGAGCGGACACTGGATGGCGGCATGCCGTTCTCTCCTCGACCAGATGGCTCAAGCAACGCAGTGCATTCCGGGGGCGGTACCAAAAGAGGCTCCCAGAAACAACAAGCAGGTGGAAAACTAGAAACAGCTGGTTCTGTGGGACAAGAGCCAGCTGTGTGTCGCCAGTCCCGACTAACTGCAGCAGCCGTTCGGGTCAAGTTCGGTAGCCTCGAGGTATGGGCACTGATCGATTCGGGTGCAGATTTTTCAATGGTTAAGGAAGGTCTTCAACAGAGATTGAGGACAGAGCTGGGATGTGAGGTTATCACACCTTCGCGGTCAGCGAAGGGGGCCGGTGGCAGCCCTCTGAACATCGTCGAAGTGCTCTGTGAGGTCCCAATCCTGATAAAGGAAGAGCCGTTCGTGTGTCCCCGGTTGGCTGTGGTGTCGGGGCTGGTTTACGACATGATACTCGGGCGTGATTTCTGCTGTCGGTACAAGACCATCATTGACGAAGAGCAGGGAGTGTTGCGCGTCAGGGGGCTGACGCTTCCTCTTCCAACATACCCTGAGATTCGCCCTCCTCGAGCGAGAGTTCTCGGGGATGCTGTGACATTCCCGGTCGGTCTATCATCATGGTGGCCGCGATGGTACAACCGCTTGATGGTCGAGTGCGGGGTTGTCAGAGGGGATTGTAAGTGGATGATAGAGCCGAGCCACATGGCTGACTGTGATGATCTCTTGATCCCGCGGGCTGTGGTAGCGGTCGCCTCCAATGGCACCATAGCCATCCGGTTGACGAATGTAGGAGTGGAGGGGGACGGTCCGACTCCTGAAAGGGTCCGATGTAGGGACGTTCTTCTCAATGGGAGACACGCCGGACAACATGTGTGAGTTGTGTCCGGAGCCGGCAGCCGCTGCGACACAGTAGCGAGCTGCGAAGGTGGAGGTTCTCCACCTGATGATCCTGAAGGTGTTGATCCGGAGGTGAAACGATCACTGGCGCCGGAACTGACCGATCTGAGCGAGAGTGGGCGGGCGAAGCTGTGCGATTTATCGCGAGTTATGCGATGTTTTCAGTAAGCACCCTGGTGACATCGGTCAAACAAACTTAGCCAGGCCGACAGAATCGACACTGGTGACGCCGCCCCGATCAAACAACGGCCACGACGGGTGCCTGTAAAAGTGCGAGACCAAGTGGAGAAGCAGAAGGAGAAGATGTACGAGACGACATCATCGAGGAGAGTGAAAGCCCGTGGTGTTCACCGGTCGTGCTCGTGCGCAAGAAGGACGGAACCTTTCGCTTCTGCGTTGACCTGAGGCAGTGAATGGTGTCACGAAGGGCTTCGCCATGCCTCTCCCACGAATCGACGACTCACTCGATACCCTGTCGAAGGCGAGGTGGTTCACCACGCTGGACATGGCTACCGGGTATTGGCAGGTAGAGATGGCGCCTGAAGATCGAGAAAAGACAGCATTTTCAACTGGCAAAGGTCTCCATCAGTTCAAAGCCATGGCGATGGGTTTGAAGACGCGAGTGGCACATTCCAAAAGTTGATGGAACTGATCCTGGCGGGCCTCGACACCAAGAGCTGTCTGGTGTATCTGGATGACGTGATTCTGTTCAATAGGACTGAGGAAGAACATTTAGCCACACTCCAGGAAGTTTTCAGGCGGATCCGAGCGGCAAGGTTGAAGCTCAAAGCACAAAATGTCGATTCGCGCGTAGAGAGGTGACCTTCCTTGGCATCTCGTCTCTGAGGAGGGGATCCGTCCAGATCCACACAACGTGGAAAAGGTCATGGCCTGGCCGCTGCCTGTATCGGAAGAGGAAATGAAGAGTTTTCTTGGGTCTGTGCGGGTATTACGCACGTTTCATTCATGGATACGCGGCGATCACAAAGCCTCTCAGAGACGCATCAGTGGCGGAGGGGCGAATCAAATGGTCAGAGCCCATGCGAAGCGCATTCCGAGCGGCTGAAGTCAACCCTGGCATCACCTCCTGTATTGGCGCTGCCGACATGTGAAGGGACGTTCGTCATGTACACCGACGCGGTGTACTCAGCGGTTGGTGTTGTGCTAGCTGAGCGCACTGGGGGATGTGGAAAAGGTGATCGCGTACGAGAGCAAGGCGCTGACGAAACAGCAATCGAAATGGCCCACTTACGACAAGGAGCTCTGGGCCATTGTCCATGGCATTAGACATTTCCGCCAGTATACTGTAGGAGCTAGGTTCGAAGTGGTGACCGACCACAAGCCGCTGGCAAACATTCCCGAAATCGATCGCCGTAGAGCGAGATGGCACAGGACGTCGCGGTCGATGGGCGGTCGAGCTGAGTTCCTTCGACTTCAAGGTCCGGATCCGCAGCGGTGTGACGCACGGGAATGCCGATGCACTGTCCCGTAGGCCGCCACAGGTATCAGCCGGCATCAGATTCGACGAACCCTCAGCTCAGGGCGGTAGTGCTGGCCATCCTCCAGCCTCAGCAGATGGGCGGCGCGAGGAGACGATGCCGAACTCGGCAGTGGGCGGTTCGCCCGTGCACTCGGGGGGGGGGGGGGTGGGCGGTTCGCCTGAGGCGGTGGTAATCTCAGTGGTCCCGGCGGCTGTTTTCTCCGAGCTGACGGTGGGATCAGCGTCATCCACCACGACAAGGCCAACAGCCACGGGGCACAGTGGAGAAGACCAGACCCTTCCTCATTCACTCTCCAAGGCACAGGCTGACGATCCAACACTGTCCGAGCTGAGAGAAGCGTGTGGGAAGAAGGAAATA